>CM031583.1:9774679-9950146 GCA_018467065.1 Ephestia elutella
TCATTAATATAATACTGCGTCGAAGGAATATAATAGGAACTTAGATGACATTTAGATGTTTTTTCCATGAATTATAGAAATGTGTACTTGTTTCTGAGTTGTGTGTGTATTTATGTATTTATTTCCAACAAAAAAATTGTGTTAAATAAACAACAGAACTTCTTTCCTTCTTTCAGAAATCCGCCTCTCATAAATATATTTTACGGCGGTAGTTAGTGGTAACACCAATCAAAGCGTCAGGCGTCAAAGTCGTCAAACGAACTGTCATCACTCAAATGCTGTCAAGTCAAACGAGTCAAACAAACTAAAAAAATCGTTCGTTTCATTTGCTTGTATTTCGGCAAATTCACTTGAGACACGTGTACGCCTATTTACTGATGTTCAATTCATCGTTGTTCTTATTATTCATACGTTTAGTGTGATGAAATTATTTTATCAGTGGTGCAGTGGTACAGTTTAAATTTGTTATATACCTAACCTTTCTTGTTTCTTGAGCCTAGTGACAACAGATAATTTCCTGACAATGTCGGAATTTCGGGACTGGTACTACAGTGTACCATTTTTTACACGATATTGGCTAACGTTTACAATAGCACTAAGTATAATTGGCCGGTTTGGACTTGTAAATTATTACTATTTCGTTTTGGACTTGTATCCTTTCATCAACCAGTTTCAGGTCAGTATGTGTATCTATACCCACCCTATTATGTGGCCTATTTCAACAGTTTCCCCTTGGCGCCTCAATTGAAAAGTATGGAAGGCTTTTATCAACCACATTATGTCCACTATGTTTCTCAAAATACAGTATTTAACCTGTTCTGGTTCTGTGATCCTATAGTTAGGTTGCATTCCCCACATTCTATGCTTACTTTTGAACCACAGAATAGGTTAAAAATTGTTTACTGAAGCTTGATGAATAAAGTCATGAATGCACAATTTATACTGTTACTGTTGTTTGTTGTTGTTGTTACTGTTGTAGATAAAATTAATTATTGGAATTATTTCCATACTTCCTTGTGACTTAAATTGGTTTATCATTCGAAGACATCTACATATTGAAATATTTTACCAATTTTTCACTGTGAGATATAATGAAATCTTGATAAAAAAAAGTATAGGTAATTACTTTTATGTATTGAAAATAATATTAACACAAAATTTCTTCCACAGATATGGAGACCAATCACAGCACTCTTCTTCTACCCAATCAACCCGTCGACGGGCTTCCACTTCCTCATAAACTGCTACTTCCTGTACAACTACTCGCAGAGGCTCGAGACAGGCATGTTTGCGGGCAAGCCGGCTGATTACTTCTATATGCTGCTGTTTAATTGGTTCTGCTGTGTTATCATCGGGTTTTTGGTTAACTTGCCGGTAATTTTTTTTAGTTTAAATTTACGAAACAAGTAGAATTCTTGTCTGGAGAAAACTTTAGCTGAGCTGTAGCCTTTTGTGACACTTAAAATATGTTAGATTCAAGTACTGTGCTTATGTCTAAATTGTGTAACAGAAATCAAATAATTTAAATACAGATTTTAAAAATTCTTCCTGTGATAGCCACATTCGTGAAGATGGCTTTAGGATATCCAAAAACTAAAATTCCCACAGGAGCAAAGTGGCACAGCAAAGTTAACTAGCTGTGCCACTATCTGAATAAGGGCTCGTGCAGCGTACCGCGCGACTTCAGTTGCTCCGACTCGCGGCGACTCGATTGACAGTATGTAACCGCGACGCGATGTCACGCAATACAATTCGCGGGCACGCTGCACATTTAGTTACATACTTTCAATTGAGTTGCTGCAACCGAAGTAGCGCGACATCGGTTTCATCAGCGGTTGTATCTCTGCATTGTTAAACCAATCAGTCAGCGACCAATATAATTTTATATATACTACTAGTAGCCCAAGGGTAACAAATTCTGTAAGCCCCAGAAATAAAGCAAATCGTAAAAAATACTTGCCATTTTCCAGATCCTAATGGACCCAATGGTACTGTCAGTGCTGTATGTGTGGTGCCAACTGAACAAGGATGTGATTGTGTCGTTCTGGTTCGGCACCCGCTTCAAGGCGATGTACCTGCCGTGGGTGCTGCTGGCATTCAACCTGGTCATCAGTGGAGGGTGAGTTCGTTAGTCATATATGTTGGAAAAATTGGGCGGGGTGGGTACCACTTTACCGACGCGCACCATTTTGTGAAGTGAACTGTTTTATCGATATCAAACCACATTGAATAAAATTTAAAAAAATTAAATGTTCATACTGTTAGACGAGAAAATCGGAAGATTTCGTTCAAGAGTACATCACTACTGCATATAGCTGGACATCTCTAGCTTCGCTGTGATTGGGCGAGCGATAGGACGATCTGTCATGGCGTCGCCGGCTATTTTTCATGATCTTACATGTTCTGTTTTGTTTAGAGAATATCTTATGTATCTTTTGTTTTGTGTTAATGTTTAAAGTAGAATATTAAATGATAAATGTATACAAGTGTCATCCTAGGCTTTTAATTTCAGCGTATCTAATAATACAAACCTCACCCCCTTGTGCAGGCCATTGAGGGATAATTTTTGAATTTTTTTGCCTATGTTTGACCACTTTACTAGGTATATCCCATAGACTTATAATTATGCCAGCATATTATAAGTTTATGGTATATCAATACCAAATTTCATCAAAAGAACTTTGTTACGCTTCCTTTATTATTAATGATAAAATATTTATCTAATTATGAAATATTTTTTCATTTACAGCGGTGTGATGGAACTGCTCGGTATCTTGATAGGTCACTTGGCCTTCTTCCTGCTCTTCAAATACCCCCAGGAGTTTGGAGGCCCTGCCCTTCTGACGCCACCTATTTTCTTGTAAGTATATTTTTATTTATTTGTTTGGAAGACCAACAACTATCATAACCAACAGTCATTTAGAGGTCCTCTCAACTAGATACAGATTACGTACAAACTTTTATTTAATATGTGACACGGCATGTGTACGTTATTTTATATATTACTAGCTTATGCCCGCGGCTTCGCCCGCGTGAATTTACCATGGGAACAGTGCTTTTCCCGGGATGAATGGTACTCTATGTCCTTGTCAGTACTTCTAACTATGTGTATTCGAAATTTCAGGAAGATTGGTTCAGTAGATAAAGCGTCGTGAAGAGGTAACAGATAAACAAACTCACTTTCGCATTCATAATATTACGAAGGACATAGTTACGGTACCTTTCATCACGGGAAAAAAAAACAGTTCATGTGGGAAATTCACGTAGGCGAAGCCGCGGGCAAAAGCTAGTTAACTATAACTATTACCCTTACCTTCCAATGGCAAATATTCGTATAGTTTTTTATAGGGATGGCAAAACTTTCAATGTATGGAAATTTCAAATTAGTAGGAAATCTTCACGATGGCAAACTTGCAGTAACCCCCTAAATAGTACATTGTTACCCTAGGGGTGAAAGTAGTCTTTTCACCCGAGATAAACACTGCTTTTCATTACGGATACTAGGAAAGTACCTGAGGAGCGGGTTCAAAGTAATACTTTTCAACCCTAGTGAGAATCGTTTTCTACAAACAGCTGTCAAATTATGAAAAAATTGTCATAAAAAATGTCAATACAAAACGATTCTCCCTAGGGCTGAAAAGTAATACATTCAACCCGCTCCTCAGGCAACTTCAGACCTACTTTCTGAGTATGAGTAATGTAAAATTTGTATATTTCATCGTCAACAGGAAACAGATATTCCCCGATACGAGGTACGTGGGCGGGTTCGGTACCGCGCCGCAAGCTCGTGCGCCCGCGCAGGCGGGCGGGGGGCGGGCGGGGGGCGCGGGGGGGGCACTGTTCGGGGGACACCAGTGGGGGCGGGGACACACGCTCGGGGGGAACTGAGCGGGGCGGGGGGCTGGTGACGGCCAGGGTTGTGGAGTGACGGTATCCGGGAATCTAAAGTACAACTGTGACGTCTAATGCTCTAATGAAAGAAAGAAAGAAAATTAATCTTCGTACCCGAGTGTGTGTTATTAGCTTGGAATTGAAGTGGTCTATGAGAAAGTCAATAATATAAAATATTGTATCGTTGAGTTAAAGTAAGGCCAATTTAATAGGCCATATTTGACAATATGGTTATCTCTTTTTCACTTTTTTACTCAGAAAGAGACGTAAGCCATCAGATAGCTGATCTCTCTTTCTAAGTCAGAAAGTGAAAAAGAGATAGCATATAATGTCAAATGTGACCTATTATAATGGCCCCACTTTAGTATCCCTAACAAGCCTCCTACTTTGGGCATAGATTACTAAATAGTTACTTCGTAACTTTGGGGCTAACTCGACCTGTGTGATTTGTACGTAAACTCCATTTTTTCTTAATTGTCCTATTATGTAAACAATTTTCACAGCACTTTTTGTTGAACTTTGTTGAAAATAAATCAAATATTAGTTCAAACCTAAACATTTAAAAGTAAAACATTTATTAACCACGAAATTAATTTCCTAAAAAGTATAAAATCATAAAAAAGACATGATAAGATTGTTTACATAATAGGACAATTATGAAAAAAACGGACTTTATATATTTAATAGTTATATAGACCGCTTTAATTTCAGGCTAGTCAAACAAATGATACGAATCGGTCTCGATGAACTGTAAGTATTATGTGCTGAGCTTTTGTCTAAATTGTGTAAGAGATCAAATAATTTTTTTGGTGGAAGATAATAGGTTTGCTGGCTTAGTAAAGCAATGACTCCCTTTTCTTAAATTAATGGCTCTATCATTTAGTGTAGCCATTGAGTAGCAGAGACTACCCTTAAAAAGCTGTTTATCTCTTCCCAATGCCAATGGATATTTATAATGATATATATTTTGGTGTCAGAAAGAATAAACAGTATAATATGTGATCTTTTCTATAAGCCTCCGTTTGAAAACAGTTCTTATTTTTCTTATGCAACTTTAAAATAAATGTTATCTAAAATTGATTGATAAATGTCATTTCATAGTCCCAATGTGTGTAATTTAGTGTAAATGCTGAATGGATCTAAGACTGTTTAGTTTGTTTTAGTGTAAAGTTGTAGGAATCAAAGCAAACTAATTATGTTAATTCAAAAATAATTGTGAATCTTATCATCGAGACACAAGGTCCAATATTTGATGTGATATGGTCATATAGCTACTATTTTAATTTTTTATTAAAAAAATAACAGAATTATTAACATTATTTTGAGAAAGGAAACTGCAGATTAATTTGTATTTATTCTGGAATGGAAATACCAGCTTTTTAGTTCATACAAGGAAACTTAATAAGATTCCATGAGTAGAAGTTTGATGGGTCACTTAGAACATTTGTTTGTTGTTTGTGGAACAAAATCAACAAAGGGTTTTATTTAACTCACTATATTTAACGTTACTTATTAACTCCACTAACTGACGACTAAAATGCATTTATTTACAGTAATAGCATCGATAAAATATTACAAGTAAATATTTTATCAATGGTAATAGGCATAAAATTGTTTTATATTATTTGATTTTTTAGATGCTATGTAACTTGAGTATTTCTCGTAAGATGAGATACAAAGGACTTGATTTGTATAAATTAGTGTGAATCAAATCAAATCTTCATGTCTTTTGCATAAATGTTGTCAGACTGTTGTGGCTGTCTGCACAGGTGTTACTCCTAAACTATATTTCTATGAAGATTGTTGTAACATTAAACTTGAGATCAAGGTGATTTGTTTTATTTCTTGCATCCTTTTCATTATGTGGCTGACATATTCTTTTTCTTCTGGCTGTGAATGTGTTTCCTTTCAGTCACACTTCAATTTGAAAAGAGCAAGTCTAAATATTCTTTGGTATTTAATCGCTACCTAAGGAAATATTACTTTTATTCCATTACTGGCTTCGCCCCCATGGGTAATTCGAAGAAAAAGCCTCACTTATGTGTTATTTCTACCCATGTACCGAATTTCACAAAAATCTTTTCAGTAGAAACAAACACTTGCATTTTATGTGTGATGTGATTAATATAGCGTCCGACCAAAACTGATACACAATAAAAAATATATAATGGAAAATCCTTTTTTAATACAAAAAGCGACTTATTGCGTTTTTAACCTTATACAATTACAAGTTATAAAGAATCAGTTTTTTTGTTGTTGTTGCCTGTCCCGGGACTAGTGATTTATTGGTAAATAAAACAAACAGTTATAACAATGATTTGACTATAATTACATTAATCTACAATAAATTACGCTTAGTGGTGTGAATCCTTTGGATCGGGCTTTCCGTATTCCTTCTCCCACATAGCGACAAATTCCTTCTTTCTCTGCTCTCGTTTCTTGAAGTACTCTGGGTAGTGGGCTTTCTCGAGGGGATGCCAGTAATCCAGGACCCAGTCTGGGGGATGCACCACACGCTCATGGGCTACACCGCCTACACTTGTTGCAACTGAAATGTAAGGAAAAACAAAAAATTGTAATAACTATAAATACACAATAAGATACAAGCCACGGCCCAGGGTAGGGATGATGACTGGGTAAAAAATAAAATATATGATGCTATTTAAATAATGAAACATTATAATTGAATGTCACTTTAACTGATCAATTTTATTTATAACATGGTTTACTATTTTTTAGTTCTAATTAAAGTATATTGGGAATGCTTTTTGACTCCATTAAAAGTGACGTCACCGTTGAGTACTGTCATACAAGTCCTATACAAATTATTGTTTTTGACATTTAAAAAAAAGTAACTAATTTGACTTGTTGTCATCTACCCTGTGCTATTGCCATCATTTTTCTACCCGTGTACCAAATTTCATTACAATCCATATAGTAGACTGTGTGCTTGAGTAACAAACATCCTCACAAACTCGCATCCAAACTTTCACATTTATAACAGTAAGATAAATCACTTTTATTCTAAAAAAAAAACCAGTTTTAAGGCTCTTTAGAAATAGCAGCTGGCATATTCTGTATTCTGTTCGCTTCCTGATCATAATGGAAGCATGCAGCATTGATTATACATATGAAGAGATGAAAGTGTAATTGTAATAAAACCAATGCAAATTGCTACACAAAGTAGAAGCAATGGTTTTCAGTTTATACTAACACTTCCTAGGAATGGGATGCTGGTTCAGGAATAACTCCTGTTCTCCCTCTCTCAGCAACTGTGCAGCCTTGGCCATGTCCTGGATGTTTGCAGTCTTGTCAAAGCGTTCTCGCATGAGCACGGCTTGGTAACGGTAAACATGGCTGGAAGAATTTATATGTATATAAGTAATGTTCATGAAGTATATTTAAAACATTGCTGTCATAGTTTACTACTTAATAATATACTGTAATTTTCTGGCCTTTCCTGAAAGTCGCCATTGCAAACTAATAATCAGTCTCAAAATAGATAAATTATACACCCAAAGGCTACAAAAAAACTAAACAAATAATGTCAACATACTATATACAATAAAAGCGAATTCAGAAACCTTATGATATGGATTAGTAATCATTCACTATACAGTTGTATAGGTATTAAAAAACTCTTGATAATTTTTCTGCAAAATAAAATAAATAACAAAAATTAGGTTGTTTTGTATGGAAAATTACGTAATTTTTTTGTTTGTTGTGGAGGCGGCCTAAAATTCACATAAATGAAAATTATTCTTACCGTACATCATAAAACGATTCTAAATTACGTAAGGCCCTTTTGTAAAGGCTACAAACTTTTTGAGCATGGGTTTTTATCCCAAGAAAAGGGACGTTCGCCATTTTTATTTTGACATTAGTATTTTTGATTAATTGACGTGATGGCGGCTGTACACTCTTGCGCGAGGGTCCTCGCTATCCCTCGCACGAACCTCTCGCACGAGGAGCGCTACACGAATGCGACCCTGTACATTCTTGATTAATTCAGTTACGACGAGCGACGGCGAGGAGATGGACGCGCTCCAAGTTACGGCAGCTGTAGCGCTATGAGCTATTATTATAATTATGTGCACATTTATCACACGAAAAAGATTAAATAGAAATGGCATACTTAAACGGAAATGGTGGATGGCTCCCATAAAATGGGCTCGCTTTGATAAACTTCGAGAAAATTCAACTCTTTTTCTTTTATTTATTTCTCCAAACTTATTCTATTTATATTTTTATTGTATTTTTACAGAAGTTTACCCAATACAATAGAAAAGCATATTTAGGTATATCAGTTATTTACAACATAACTTATTAGATTAATGGCAACCTTTGTAAATTCACACTGAGTACACTGGGAGATATCCTATCCGCGATCAAATTCAGGGTGCGTATCGCGCGTGCCAGCGGAGACTTGTTCATCAAGTTGGTCCGTCCGAGAGGTACCTTCAAAAGGCATGGCTGCCTTCGACGCTCCACGTATCTATTCGGAACGCAGAATTGCATTATTTTAAGCATTTCCATATTGTAACCGCGAATTAATTTAAATATATATGCCACCATACTAAGCTCCCTTCTCAGGCGTAGCTCATAATATCCTACCATACCCAACACAAACAAGTTGGGTTCTTGGTTCCACATATTGACATGAATTGGCTTTACGGGGGGTTATATGTAGACTTTACGCACGACTTAACGCCATGACGTTTTGAGGTAGAATGAACGAAGCGCGAGTGTACAGGGATGCACTCGTCTCCCCTCGCGAGGGAAGGCGAGGCCCTTTGACTCGCGACAAAAAGCCGACACGAGGACGAGGGCGCGCGAGGCGAGGCGAGAGAAGGCGAGGATAGGCGAGGATAAGAATGTACAGGATACATTCGCCTATCCTCGCCTTCCCTCGCCTCGCCTCGCGCGCCCTCGTCCTCGTGTCGGCTTTTTGTCGCGAGTCAAAGGGCCTCGCCTTCCCTCGCGAGGGGAGACGAGTGCATCCCTGTACACTCGCGCTTCGTTCATTCTACCTCAAAACGTCATAGCGTTAAGTCGTGCGTAAAGTCTACATATAACCCCCCGTAAAGCCAATTCATGTCAATATGTGGAACCAAGAACCCACCTTGTTTGTGTTGGGTATGGTAGGATATTATGAGCTACGCCTGAGAAGGGAGCTTAGTATGGTGGCATATATATAAGGTGGACTCAAATTAACTACAAATATTTTCAGGACTGGCTCCAGGAGGCTAAATAAACGTATTGGAGATAAAATTTTAAAAATCGATACGCTAGTTTTTATTTTATTTTTTCTAACAAAAAAGATATTATAAAATGATGACATTTAGTATCATACTGTAGATACATGTTAGACAATTCATTCATCTATATGCTCCACCCACCAAATAATAGAAGAAAGCTCCACCCACCAAATAATAGTAGAATGAAATTGATTTGCCGTCTTCCTCTTTTTTATCAAAAGTGCGTGGAAGACAGAGATGACAAGCGATTTATTAAACTTAAACGTATCAATGTAAACCTACATGATTGTGTATTTCGTTCCGTTTTATTTATTTGTGTGGATTAACACACACACACACACACAAATAACCTAAGATAGCCTAATAACTAATAAGATGATAATTTAAGTGTAAGTTTTGGGGTTTAAGGCGACTAGGAGAGCAAACACGTGAATTTGGTTTATCAAATTTATTAATAAGTTTACAATTTACAATAAAATAATGACTTCCCATCACACTTTTTCACACGTAAACGTAAAACGTGCACTCATCTGTCCACAAAATGTTATTATTTCGGTTCCTACACAACCACTGCGAAAACTCCACTCTGTCTTCATAGTCCGTCGGGAGCATCTCCTGAACCCTCAGAATATGATAGGGATGAAATCCCTCGCTATGCAACACTTTTAAAATGTATGATTTCGACACAAAGAAGACACGTGCGGCGTCTTCAGAGCTGGCCACCGGGTGTCTTAAAAAAAGTCCAACACATCTTCTTCCAGCCGTACAGGATACCGCGGTCGGCCTGCATCAGGCCTGGGTCGGAAACTGCCGGTCTCGCGGTGACGCTGCACGGCACCAAGAATAGTTCTTGGGTTGATCCGCCGACCATACCTCTCGAAAATAATCTCGCACGCCCGAGTACAAATTTCATTTGCATCATGGTAGCAGATTGTCATATTCAAGTAGTCCTGGTTTGAATATCGGTAAGGCATTTTTTACAACATACAACTTCATGTCAAAGCTTTTTATTAGACCAATCTCCAAGACAACGTCTATGGTATATCTCTGGTATGTGCACAGAGTATATCAAAATGAGGTTGTAACATTCCTCCCCAATTAACTTAAAGCATTTCTTCGATTAATCGACGAGGTGCTTGCCTCTGCCGGTTCGGGAATACACAGAGTATCTATCGGCAGAGTCGACAAAGTATGTAATGTTTTGTCTCATGTCAAGGTATGTATTTTTTAAAATCTTTATTAAACATGGTCGTTACTATTGTGCTATAGTTTTAGGTCGGGAAAACAATTAAATACGTAGGTGATAAAAGAAAGTCAAGTGCGAATGAGGCCATACCAACTAGTAGATCTATCAAAAGGTTCAACATTTTTGCTCTCACTAAAACATAAATAAAAGCCAAACTTTATTTTCGCCATTCGATCCGTAGACGCTGTTACTGGACGAATTACATTCACTTTTTAGTGTTCGAACGGGACCCTATTACTAACACATCTTAATAATACGAATAATTAAAATAAAACAATTATTTAAGGGGGCTCCCATACACCAAACGTGTTTTTTTTTATGCTACGGAACCCTTCGTGCACGAGTTCGACTCGTACTTGGCCGGTTGTTGATTTGATTTGAAAAGGAAAAATGAAAAGTTTTCAGATATCTTTATTTTCTGTTTGTCAAGACAAGAGACCTTTCCAATAATAGAATAATCCAATAATAATAATATTAAAAAAACCTATGAAAAAAAACCTATAAAAAAAGACCTATGATTGATTGCTCCGTTCCATAGTTACTCTATGACAGAGCGGCACCATAGAGCAACACGGACTCGCGCGCGCCGGTGGGCGGCGGCTTTTGTTTGTGGCCGCGTGTAGGTAGTTTCATTTTAATTGGTTAAAATAATTGGCCAATGAGGTAAGGACTGAAACATCGTCTCTCGTGTTTTATGTTACAGGATACAGGATGTTATAATGTTACGGTTTTCAAAAAACAAAAAGTTAATTTTTCTCGAAAACTAGCGTGTAGAAAATTGAAAAAACCACTGATATTCTTTCTAAATAATATCAATAATCAGCCCTGAAAATATTTGTAGTTAATTTGAGTCCACCTTATATATTTAAATTAATTCGCGGTTACAATATGGAAATGCTTAAAATAATGCAATTCTGCGTTCCGAATAGATACGTGGAGCGTCGAAGGCAGCCACGCCTTTTGAAGGTACTTCTCGGACGGACCAACTTGATGAACAAGACTCTGCTGGCACGCGCGATACGCACATATAGGATAGGATATCTCCCAGTGTACTTAGTGTGAATTTACAAAGGTTGCCATTAATCTAATAAGTTATGTTGTAAATAACTGATATACCTAAATATGCTTTTCTATTGTATTGGGTAAACTTCTGTAAAAATACAATAAAAATATAAATAGAATAAGTTTGGAGAAATAAATAAATAAATAAAAGAAAAAGAGTTGAATTTTCTCGAAGTTTATCAAAGCGAGCCCATTTTATGGGAGCCATCCACCATTTCCGTTTAAGTATGCCATTTCTATTTAATCTTTTTCGTGTGATAAATGTGCACATAATTATAATAATAGCTCATAGCGCTACAGCTGCCGTAACTTGGAGCGCGTCCATCTCCTCGCCGCCGCTCGTCGTAACTGAATTAATCAAGAATGTACAGGGTCGCATTCGTGTAGCGCTCCTCGTGCGAGAGGTTCGTGCGAGGGATAGCGAGGACCCTCGCGCAAGAGTGTACAGCCGCCATCATGGCGGCTGTACACTCTTGCGCGACACTCTTGAACGTCGCGCACGGGACGTGCGTGACGTTCAAGAACTTGACACTGACAATTAATTGTTTTAATTATGGCTATTGCAAAGTATCATTGAATACACAGCCACTCATAGAACAAATTGCATTTTTTGTACCGCTCTGACTGAAAAAGAGTGTTATGTACTCAGAAACTTGCGTAACGATGACGACAACGTAACGTGATTTCCTCCGTGACAAGAAAACAATCGAGATTTATTTATTTTATTTATTTATTTATTTTATTTATTTATTTTATTTATTTATTTTATTTATTTATTTTATTTATTTATTTTATTTATTTATTTTATTTATTTATTTATTTATTTATTTTATTTATTTATTTTATTTCATTCATATAACAATTTACAATATAATTGAACAGTGTACAAGATCTACCAAGCAAGTAGGTATAGCGATTCCTTACTGAGTCTGGAATCTGTCAGTATCTTTGATTAACCGACGACGCTGGTTTCATGATGAAAATCTAATCTAATGAATCTACTAAAGTATCTATTGGTAATAGGTACAGATACATAAACCAATACCTATAAATTAAAATAAATAAATAAATAGACAACAGTCAACGGCCCGCACTGTGCATGTGGTGCACTCACATATGACCCACAATAAAAGCTTAATGCTCTTGCACGTGCACACGGGTTACGTACAAAACTATCTGTGAACCCGAAGTCTCCAGACGGAGGAAGGGCGTGGTGAGCTTCGAGCAATACGGACTTCCTACTAGGGTAATCTGTGCTGTGCCACTACGCCACCAATTCGTAAGCAGTATACCTACTCAAAGGATTTTAATTAAGCAGCTGTGTCATAGATAATAAAAATGCCTATAATTTCAAGTTTAAAAAGAAAACCAGTTATTGTTCGTTGACCAAAATGCCAAAAACCCACTGATTGCGTGAGCATTATGTAAAATAGCTAGGTGCGCTGCGGATCCTCTAATTCGCGCTATCCGGCGATCTCGGAACCTTGGACAGAGATTCGTTCACATCTGTTACAAGGCTGCTACAGAAAACTAATAATAAGGCACGTGCTTCTGTAGGTATCGTAGGGTAATATCGTAATGTGGGGCTCATGTTGAAGCGGTGGTGTGGTGGCCGAGTGGTACTAGGGCCCCGCCTGTGACCTCAAAGGTCCCAGGTTCGAATCCTGCCCGTGCGTAGATGAGTTTGTAGACCAATCTGACTCATGTATGGTAGTTTACATCGACGACCACGTCCGATGAAGGAAAACATCGAGAGGAAACTTGCACACTAGTTGATGATTATCAGCTAGTGTGTGAATTAGAGAAGGCAAACCACTCCATTAACATTGCGAAGATAGTCGTCGTGTTTCATTCGACATAATATGACCACGACCCTCAGTCATGAGGAATATCTACGACTAAAGGAAGACTGTGGACGGATAAAAGGGGAGGTCAAAACTTTCCTTGAACTTCAATGTAAAATAATATAGGTCCAGCCGTTTAGTACCTATATTTAACAATATTTTAATTCTAAGTATTTACGCATTAGCACACGTAAAGATCAAAAAAAGCACTCACATGGCTTCTTTCTCCATCTTCTTTCAATATTACGAGTCATCATGTTTACGTTTAAGCTTAACCTTGTGTTTGAATGCAGTTGTGAAAACCCGTTGATTCGTATTACGTGTGCGAAACGCAGCGAGAATTAATGCGATGGATGTAGGTAAGTAAACTGTTACAAAAGATTAAGAAAATACTCTGATTCATTTTGATAGAAAGTCAAAAATATCTGGGTTGGCGAGTGTGGTCTTGATGTGAAGAGTCCGACACTCACATTTCCTTCTACTTAGTGCACTTTAATAATAAAAAAAAAGATTTTTGAATCCGAATCGGCTTTGAGTTTGCGAAGTGCCATTAACTTTTTCTTTTATCTCCTATAATTTATCGCCTATCTAGGCACTAATATGGGCTCGGGACTTTGTTCCCGAGGGAATTTCAGTTCAGGTAATCCTCTCTTAGTGCTCTCCTACACTTTATAAGGAACCTACATGCGAAATTTCAGCTTCCGTCGCCCGCAAACGATAGCAGACAAATATTTGTGACAATACAATAAAAAGCTTCTACTAGACTAGATAAGTAGGCGAGTAACTTAATTGTTTCAAATTCCAAACTTAGTAGAGTGCGGTGCATCCACAAAAAAATGCTCAGTCTTTAATTGGGGTCAAAGAAAGTTAGAAAAACGGACGCAATGAGATGACCAATCGGAACCGGTTGCTTAGCCAATCAGATTGTATTGTATCAGCGCCATTTTTGATTTCATTGCGTTCTTTATTTAAAATTTTGAAAAGGTAATTTTATTACGCACACTTCAGGACGAATATTGCGTCGTTTTTAGTTAGAAAGCTGATGAAAATTATGCTATAGAGCCACAGAATTTTTGGTAAGCGTGCTTGGACTCTAGTGGTTTCTCGCCAGTGTTATACCGACACTCGGCGCGGTGGGTTCCGTCGCCATCGTCTTATATACATATTTCTAAAATACTTATGTGAAAAGTTTCAGTGATAATTCAAAAATATAACTTAGTGAAAACCTTAAGTGGGATATTCGCAATCTACTTGGAATTTCTTTTTAAAATTGGTGAGTCTATTTTGATAAAATAATTTTTTAAACAGCTTCTAAGAGTCAATTTAATAATTAAGATATAGATATTAGACAGTTCCATTAAATCATCAACAAGTCAAAAGAAGTCCACTACTGGCCATAGACATCATGAAACATTTAGTAAAAAAAAATTAAAAGTTTGAAGAAGGTAGAGCCATTTATTACCCCTTTTTAGTTTAAAAGTTCAATTATTAATTATTAATTTTATTTAGAGAAAACCTCTTTTAATATAATTAAATTCGTTTCCTAATCCAATAATTATTTTAAATACATGTAAGTATATAAAACATGGATGAACCTATATAAAAATGCCGACGACAGAAAATACGAAAGCAAAAAAAATATTCTACTCACTAAGATAAACAGGTGCTTTAGAAATTCAATTTAAATTAGCTTATTAGGTGCTTAACTAAATCATGCTCATCTGTTAATAGCGTGGAATCGACGCTAAGTATGTAGTTGATAAATTATTTCGTAAAAAAATATTCCATTAAAAACGTACACCTGCTTCTACTTGGCCAGTTTCCTTTTAAACTTTCCAAGGTTTGCAACTTTTACTCGATTTCAATATTTTTTCTTACCAAGGCTATTTATCGATTTAAAATTAAAAATAACTTCCTTGTGTAATGAAGCAAGTGATCACGATAATTATTTTAATGATTTTTTTTGTCATTCTTATTTTACAGTACCTATCCTATAATTTAATAGTGGCAGTTTTATTTTTTTATGACTTTACTCGTAAAATGAAGCACCTCGCTTCCGGTAAGGAAAATACATGAAGAAACGCGGTCATTAACTTTTAATGGCTTAAAGAAAACATTTAAAAAGAAAATAAAATGTAACTGGACCGTGCTGCAAATATTTAGACTGTATTGCACCGAAAATAAACAGTAACGTTGACTTTTCACATTTTATAACCTTGAATTTTAAACTGTCAAGTGGTGCGGCTCAAATTTTGCCTAACCGGTACTTTAGCTGGTTTTCGGTTCAGTTAAAGTTACTGTTACTGTCAAAGTAAGATGGTGCAATCCAGCCTAAAGTAGCATAATAATTATTTTATTTTCGGATAAGAAGAGAGTCTCTCTCTCTCAGCGTGAGTCCGCTTTCATACTTTATCTTCTCCACTTCGCACGGTCTTCGGCATCCTTAGTTGTGAGATGGATAAGAAGTAGAATATACGAAAAGTCTTAAAAGCTCCAAAAAAGATACGAAACCACACACGAACTTTCGTTTTCACTTTCAACAATGTCGCGACATGTGGCTTGTGTGAATGTTGATCGCGACATACTTTGGGACAAAGGAAAAAGTCATCAAACTTGAATGGGAAATAAAATTATTCTACTCGTAATTTGTATCACGAGTAGTATACAAATTGCCGCCAAGAAATTTTCTGTTCCCGAAAATTTCTTCTCTTGAAAGTTCCCGAAAATTCTTAGAATTTTCTCGCGTTTTTAGGAAATTTTTCCGTTCTCGAGAATATTTCCAAGAAACTTTCCGATGTTTCTTTGAAAATTTCGGGAACGGCACACAATCACGAGTTACCTAAGGCTGTGTTTTTTTTTTAAATTATATGTCACAAATTCAGGACCTTGTACTAATAAATCGCAGTGGTTGTTACTCAATAGTTAGCGTGCGAGTGCATAAGTAAATTGTGACGACACTATAAAAGGCCCCACCTAATAACGTGTGAAGGGCATTTTAGATAATTATGATATTTTGAAATAAAGGTAGGTAAATCCAGATTAGTTTTGGATGTATAAAATATACAAATTAAGAAAATAAATTGTTCAACTTGCAGATTGACAAAATTTTAAACAAAATATGTGTACAGATAAAAAAATAGGAAATCATCAATCAATATATATAAAATTTATCCGTTACTGAGTGACTGACAGACAACGCACAGCCAATACTGCTGGGCGTGTAGAAAGCTGAAATTTGGTATGTAGGTAGGTTCCTTGGGTAGTGTAGGGGAGCAAGGATTTACTCAATTTCTCATGGGAACATAAAATTCTTTAGTTACTGAATAAGTGACTCACAGACAACGCACAGACAAAACTACTAGACCTAGGAAGCTGAAATTTTACCTTTTACATTTAACAAAACGCTAAAAATAACTAAGTAATTAAGTTCACACAAGGTTAGTATTTAGTATTCTAAAGGCAAATGTCAACTTTACCACATGGCATCTTTTAATTATAATATCATGGCATTCAACTTTTGGGGACAGTGATGAAACCGGCCGTAAAAGAAACGAGTTTTTGAGCCTAAAACTGGTTTGGTTTCGAGATTTTATTTCATATTTTATTGGATTATTCTCGTCATTGTGGACTATTATTATTTACGTTATTTCTTAGTCTTTGATAATAAAAAAAATATCAAAAAGAATCTTCTTTTTTCATAAAAAAAAGTCTTCGTTACAATAAATCGTTTGAAATCTCCTTTTAGGCAAATGATGCTGTGCTAATATATTATATTGCTAAGTTAGATTTAATAGGTATAATTATATTTTCTGCATTTCTTTTCTATATATTAAATTTAACATTGTTGTTCATAAAGATTTATAAATCTTATGTTGTAGTATGTAACCAGGTCATAAAAATACTTTTTTTTAATGTAACTCGTTATTAAATTGTACTTACAGGAAAGCTATTTTTAAAACTTTGTGTTTTAAGACAATCAAATAAATATGACCCACATTCTATACCGCAAGTAATCGTGACAAAGCATAATAAAAATCTCGAGCATAGAGCAAATTACTTACATAATAAAACCGCAATACATTGTACAACCAAAAACATTCGAATATACATATTATCTTGCCTGTCTATGTCTGTAAGTATAGAAATAAACACGCAACTAATCTAATTACAAACTTATCGTGACCTGAAAAAAAAAACTTAATTGTTGTAGATACAGAAATTATAAAAAAGTCTAAATGCGGAAAGAGAAAGTGCCAGAGGATTTTTTGGCGCGAAACTTTTGTGAAAGTACTTAAATTTCGATAAAATCATGCTAAAATACTTGATGCAGAACTGCTTTTCATAGGTACAAATTATAGTGTAATAAATCAGCCTCTAAGTAGAGTTTTATATGAAAAAATATAGGTACCGCATTCTGACTTCAGGTATTGTAGTGATCCCAGACAAGTCGCTCTCTTAGACATAGTACTAATTAATTCCATGTCCCAGACTTCGTATTGACAGATGTGACTACCCAGAAAAGAGTATTCGTTACTACAAGGTATATTATTTACAGAAAAAATATGAACAGTGAATACATTTTTCGTTTTTCACACACAAAGGTAGCCAAACGGCCAAGAAAAAGAATACCCATAGAAAAAAAATCATTCTTTAATTTTTTTCTAACTTTACATTTTCACTAAGGGTATAGTTTGTGGAGTTAGGGCTGGTAGAAATGTCTCTACACTCTTTCTCATCTGAGCGCTTTCCCGGTTGCATCTTCAGCATGCGCTGGGTCCGTTTTCTTACTTTTTCTTCTCCACTTCGCACGATCTTCAATATCCTTATTGGATGTGAGACCATTGGCACGCATATCCTCCTTACGATATCAAGCCTCCTTGGGTTTCATTTCGTTTGGTTTGTGTTGAGTTTGGTATCCTTCTTGGGTTTTCCCCTTCTGCCAGGACCGGGCGGTGGTAGCATGGCATACATCAAAGATCCTCCTTACGATATCAAGCCTCCTTGGGTTTCATTTCGTTTGGTTTGAGTTGAGTTTGGTATCCTTCTTGGGTTTTCCCCTTCTGCCAGGACCGGGCGGTGGCAGCATGGCATACATTTGTTCCCAATGTGGCTTGCCGGTTTACGCAAAACGTGGCCGTATCAGCATAGGCAGCACTTTTGAAGTGTGTCTGCTCTGCTATGTCAATGATTTTGATGGGATGTGCTATTCCAAAAATTTCATGGAATCCATCCAGTAGTTTGCGTGATTGAGTAACATACTTACATCCAAATATCCAATCTTTCGTGGGACATCGTGCCAGACCCTGGCCCTAAGAAGCAGGTAAATCATTTACCAGCTCCACAGATAATACTACAGTACCGGCACTCGGTCAGTCGGTGAGCGGTTTATGTAATATTCCTGTTATGTGTAGCGGTTGTATACTCGTGGTATGGTTTCGTAAAGACTCGCATTCATTACGGACATTTAGATATTGCGTACACCATGCTTTGTGTGCGTGATTTAGGTTATTTAAAAATAGTAATATTTTTTTTTTGGTGACAAAAGACAAGGCCACAATAATGACCATTTGCGCCAACGTCCTCCGCTGACGACGGAATTTTTAGATTTATTTATTTATTTCATCTTTTTTTTAATACGTTTTTTTTATTTTTATTGGTGAATTTTTTGTGACGTTTACTTTATTTATTTCATAGACATAGGAAAACAAAACAATAAAATTAAAAAAAAAAAATTGATAGCTCTATGATTTATTTCACAAGCTTATATCTTTAACGTAGTGATTTTTTTCTCTCTGTCTATTATAATAGTTAACACCAATGCGATAGATAGCTTAATATATTATAGCCTAATCCGGCTATCAATTATTTTTTGCAACCTGAAGAAAAGTTGCCTCTTCCTACTTACAAAAAACCGGTGTGGCGAAGGATTCTCGCTCGATCAGTAAATGTCACTCATCGCACCGGTTTGCGGAGGTATTCGTTATCAAGGGGGGGGGGGGCGATGTTGGTGTCCTGTACAGTAATATTTTTCAAAAATTCGACCGGTGTTATGGAATATGTAGACGTATAGATGCTAATTGAAATCAGAATAGACCCAAGAGACGTAAGACTCGAAGGCCACGCCTTGATGATGGGCTTGGTGGAATGGAGATTCAGATAAAGTGACAGGTTGCTAATTCACCCCCAATGACAAGAATCCCCAGTTTAAAGCCCTTGACTGACTTTTACAATCCGCGCGGAAAGAGATTGACTTTTGGAAGAGAAGCTTGCTCATTCCACGCATTTTCTCAAATTTTACTCACAATCTACAAAATAATCACAAATAAACAGCCTTGTAAAAAGAAAAAGTTTGTAACAAAAAAAAAAATCATTCATGTTTATCATATTTCAACATCCCACTTGTATTACTCCAAGTAATGGTCCATAATAGCCGATCTGCGCAAGATTCATCTTACAGTATCTCACTGCGCGCCCCCATTCTGCTCGGCTGGGCATGACTTTCACTGCGTGCCTGTAACTCTTGAGATGACTCTGAGATCTTCAGGGGTTCTTAACAGCCACGTTGGTGAATTGGAAAATGATCCATTTATCATTTCCTAAATATTTAAAAACTAGCCTGTGCCCGCGACTTCGAACGCGCGGAATTTACATATATCTCCTATCAGTAGCGGATTTAGGGGGGGGCACGGGGGCACGTGCCCCCCCCAGACTGTTTTTTGTGTACCTATTGTGGAGAGAAAATTCCATAACAGTGCATATCAAATAAAGAAATAACAGATTTTTTTCTGCCTATCTAGTATATTAGGATTCGTTCCAAGGCGGGAAGCAACAGCATCAGGATGTCGATTTGTTGCACCCCCCCCAACATGCATAGTCAGCTGCGGTCCTTGTAGCCCCCAGAAAAAAATCCTGAATCCGCCGTTGTTTCCTACTATTATTATTTGTGTTATATTTCCGATTCTGAGCGGCGTATCCAGATGAAACCTACGTAGTCTGTGTCACTCAGGTACTTATAATGTAGCTTTCTATTGCTAAAAGAATTTTTGAAATCGGTTCAGTAGTTCCGAAGATTATCATCTACAAACAAATTTATAAACGTACAAACACTTCTTCAAATAATATTAACCTTTAGCTGACGACCTGGCAATATAGTAACAGAAACGCCGAGGTGACGTCTGAGGGACGTAAATAAATTAAAAATATTTAAAAAATTAAATAAACATCCAACAATTTTCTAGCTTATGGCAATTAAAAGATTAATATTTCAGCTCATTAAAATGATTGGGTTAAAAAAATAAGAGGCAAAGTTTATGTACAATCAACATTTATTAATGAAAGATCAAATTTTTTTATCTCTATAGTTAGTCCTTTGCTTCAGTCTTTATATATTTTTTAGTTTTGTAATAATCAACAAATGAACTTAAAATATCGATATATCTATTAACGAAGATGAAAATTGAACAAAAATCTAAACTCTAACTCTATCATGAAAAAAAATGACAGACCATCTTTTAGCGTATTTTCTACTAGCGAGTTTTGCCGTCATTACACACTTGATTACAGCATGTAAGACACATTGGCATCTTACAATGGTAACAAAAGTATTTTGTACGCCTCTCTAGGTGGCTAGGACAGATTGCACAGGGTTTTCGAGCACCTGGATCTGGATTCGAGAAGTTTCGAGTTGGTCATGTCAGTCGGTCCAATAACGCGCTCTATAGTGAGCCGCAATTCACGTGGGATTCAAAATTAAAAATGCTTTATAATGCTAAACGAAACTTGACCTTCAAAGAAGGTTCTTTTTCACGTCAAAAACTGATTATTTAATTTTATTATATTACTAGCTGTCGCCCGCGGCTTCGCCCGCGTGAGTTTCGCTTAGATGAAAAATCTCTCTTGGAGCTTTTCATCAGATGTTCCAGATCTTCAATTTTTATACGTCAGCAGAAAATGCTCATCAGGTTCAACGATTTTTGCTAAGGCGCCATTTCCATATATGTTATAGTGTAGCTGGTCTCTTGGAGCTTTTCATCAGATGTTCCAGATCTTCAATTTTTATACGTCGGCAGAAAATGCTCATCAGGTTGAACGATTTTTGTTAAGGCACCATTTCCATATTACTTATAGTTTAGCTGTTCCGTTATGGTTCTTCATCAGGTGTTCCAGTTTTTAAAATGAATTATAGCCTATATGTTGCCCAGGCTTAATAGCTATACAACAAAAAAAGTTTCATTCAAATCCGTCCAGTAGTTTTTGCGTGAAACGCGTACATACATACAGACAGACAGACAGACAGACAGACAGACAGACAGACAGACAGACAGACAGACAGACAGACAAGAAATTCCAAAAAAATTTTTTTGCTTTCTATTGTTCTTTTTAGGTCTCCCTCTATCCATTTTAGTCAAAAATATTAAATGTACAGACAAAATATTTTTACTGTTTTATTATATGTATAGATATAGATGTCTCAAAGCTACAAGCTACTAGCATTTCGGAACGACCACTGCTGAGAAGAAATGTCGACAGAAACTCATGAAACAGTCTTATGTCATTATGTACTCGTAATTTCATATGAGGCAAGACTATAATGCCCGTGCAAGTGATAGGAGAAATTGGCCTCTTCTATATTCGATTGTTGAGAGGCTGTTTTACGCTCACTCTCAAAATAAAAATTAGGATCTCAAACGTTGTCATCGAAATCACTACAGTTATCATCGCTCTCATCTACTAAGTTCTTGAAAATTTCATCGTCTTTTAAAGGTCGACTACGTTTTTAGGATCCCGAGGGTTAATCGAGGTCTAAATCTGCCGCTTCTTGGACTCCAAATCCCTTTACCTAGGCATTCTGAAAAATCAAATAAAACATCCAAACCGAGGTCACGTCAGGGAGACACCATGAACAACACTACACTATTACCGAAGTGACGACTAATAGACGTCCAGAATTTTGTACATTAAGACCGTACTTACGTCTGTCAGACGTCGACTCCTCAGATCTTGGACACTGGTGCACTGCTTGCGCTCGTGGTGTCGACTGGCGGTAAAGAATGCTGAGGTAGGAAGGTAGAGGGAAGAGGGTAACCGCGCGAGTCATATTTTAATAAATATTTACAAAACAAAAGTAATGACGTCTGTGAGACGTATAGGTCGTCAGTTAAAGGTTAATATGATAATATTAGTAGGACGGCCTGTGGTGTGGCCCTAGAATAGCACCAACCCATCTCTTCCCGTGGGTGTCGTAAGAGGCGACTAAGGGATTAAAAACACCGGAGGATGGGCAGCAGCATATTTCCGCGTACTATGCCATCACACTGCGATCGCCAACCCGCCTGCCAAGCGTGGCGATTACGGCAAAACCCTCCATGGATGAAATCCTTGGGGGAGGCCTTTGTCCAACAGTGGACGTCTTTTGGCTGAGAGAAGAAGTAGGATTTAGGTTCATCAATACCTATAATAAAACTGTAACTGGTCTGTGACTGTACATAGGAGATATTTAAGAAAAAAAACTACGAAAGCCAAAACCATTTTTTTTTTATTTATCTTGTCTTTCTGTATATATGTTTGTACGCGCATCACGCAAAAACTACAGAACCAAATTTGATGCGGTTTTCACTGTTGTATTGTTGAATGTCTAACTTAAAATCTGGCGTAGGTTTGATCTTAATACGCCGCTGAGAACCAGAGATATAAACAATAGTAAATTACGCGCGGACGAAGTCGCGGGCACAGGCTAGTTGAATGTATAAAATCAATAAACTTTTACATCATGACCTATGAAAATCTATGGTGGCGGGGCCTTTAGGTAGACTTAGCATTAAACTATAACTATACCGATTCTTCTAAAACCAATAGACATGACACGCGCTATAAATCCCCCCATTTGCCTTGTTCCTACTGCTGTAAGCACTCATTGTTTTATTGTTGTGTCTGTATTTGGATGAGAATGGTTGGTTGGTTGGTATTAATAAATGTAATAGTTTTGGTTTGATGGCTGACGTGCTGTGAGTCTCGTGTTAGCTTGAATAAAATTAGTTTTAAAGTATATATTAAAGGGGTATCGGCAAACAATACATACAGAATCACGTCTTTATCCCTTACGGGGTAGACAGAGCCAAGAGTCGTGAGACTCGAAGGCCACGCTTAGCTGAATAGTGGGCTCTCTGATGGAATGGAGATTCAGGTATAGTGACAGGTTGCTAGCCCGCATCGCCTTCGAATGGAGGGATCCCCAGTTTAAACCCTTTCCCTCGATTGATTTTTACAATCTACGCGGGAAGAGAAGCAGCTGGCACATTCTATGTTTTTTTCTTCGCTCCCAGACCAGCATGGAAGCATTTCAATTAATAGTATAGGTTGGGCGGGCCACGTCTGCCGTATGCACACAGAAAGATGAACTCAAAATCTAACTCACTAGATTCCACCCGATGATGGTTATAGGAAGAGAGGGATACCAAGAACGAGATATTCTGATGATTTAAAGGGATTCGATAAGAACTGGAAGGAAAAGACGAAAGACAGAGATGAGTAGAGAGAATTAGGGGAGGTTTTTGTCCAGCAGTGGGACATGAATAGCTAGAAAAATAAGTATAGGATAATATATGGATCTTACTTACGCAAAACCCGTGTGGCACCCGTGTGGTTCCCGGGTTAGAATAGGACCACCATCTCATTCCATGGATGTCGTAAGAGGCGACTAAGGGAAATGCTTCCGATGGGCAGCAGCGTAGAAGCTCACAAAGCCAAAAAAAACTGCGCTCGCCAACCCGCCTGCCAAGCGTGGTGAGTATGGCAAATCCCCCCAAAATCTTGGGAGAGACCTTTATCCAGCAGTGGATATCTTGCGGTTGTAATGATGATGATGATGACTTACGCAAAAAGGTGATTTTTTTAACTTTCATACAAAAGACATCAACGATCACAATTTTTGGAGAAATCCTCCTCCTTTTTGTAAGTCAGCTGAAAATACGCTAATATATTAATTCAATGACTGTACCAAAATCATACATATTTGGGCACTTAGCTAAGAACACTTGGGCTGTAGATACGAATCTAACAAATACTAACAGTACCTAAATTAGGGAAATCTAAACTAAAAAAAGGATAACCTAACTACTTTGGCTATTTCAGGAATAACCAAAGTTTGACAAAATAAGTACTAATTACTAATAAGTACTAATACTATAAATCGAACCGTATCAAAAGATTTATAGAATACAGACGCGCTGAGCAAAACGTTCCGATTCTGAAATACTGCTTATACCTATAGTTAAATTTTTATGATATACCCACCCATAGCTTATACCTTCTTTACCTATAGCTTATACCTTGTACCTTCTATACCTATAGCTTATTTTTTTCTGATATCTGTGCTATGTACTGACTGTTGCGATAGTAAATACATAATAAAAAAAATTAGAAAAACAAAACAGTGTTAAAGCAAGTACCTATGTGAAGCAATTACTATGATCTAATCCGGATCCATTGCTTATGTAACTCTTACGTACATTTGTAGGAAATTTATATAGTTAGGAAAAATTAACCATAATTTAGGGTTGCTTCGAAATCATAGTAGCTACATAATACAAGGTAAGTAATTCACGGCAATCTTCAATACTAATAACAGTCTACATAATACTTAATTGAGTATTTCAATTTTCTTATCTTATCTTGCAACGGGGTCCGTGTTCACGGAAGCACGTCGAGTCTTGGACCCTTTTGTACTTACCCCCAAGCCTTACTCACACACAGCGGGATTCCTGAAGAAGGACTGCATAAGCTTCAGGATGTCACCTGCTGCGATGTGCCTGTAGTCCTCCAGTTCCGGATACGCAGTTCCAAAGAGGGCCAGTCGCTTGTTAGCCAGCGAGTCACAATCACACATAATATGCTTCATAGACTCCTCTGCTTCTGCACACACCCGACATAGCGGGCTTTCGACAAGTTTTAGTTTGAACAGGTGCCCACGACATTCGAAATGTCCGGTCAGGGCTCCCATTAAAGTTCTTGTCTGTTTTCTGTTTAGTTTACAGATCTTTTTGTACCACTGTGTGTTGCTAGCACCAAGTGTTGCCTTAGAGTGGATGACACCACCTAGTTCGCTCCATTCTGCTCTTTGTTTACTTTCAACATTTGCATTAATTGCCGTAGTTACCATACCATATGACAGTCCTACAAAAGGCTCAGCTCCGATTAGCGGATTGCTCGATCCTCTCCTTGCAAGCTCGTCAGCTTTCTCGTTGCCCGCCACCCCAGCATGACCCGGCACCCAGACTAGTCTCAGCCTGTTGTGCTGCCCCAACTTGTTCAGCGACCTGACACAGTCTAAGACCAGACCAGACCCAGTCCTACCAGAGCTGATGGCAGCGAGAACTGATTGGCTATCAGTAAGAATGTAGATGGTGCGATTTCTCACGCCCTCCTCTAGATTCAGTTTCGCACAGACGGTAATCGCATAAGTCTCCGCTTGGAAGACTGTAGGGTACCGTCCCATGCTCTGATACAGTTGTCTGTCCTTTGAATAGATTCCTGCGCCTGTTCCATCGTTAGTTTTTGACCCATCCGTGTACCAGATCAAGCATTCTTCTTCTGAGGGTCGAAATTCGCCCTTCCATTCGTCTCTCGTGGGGACATATGTTTTATAGTTCTTTTTGAAGTTGTACACTGGGAGTATTTTATCACTACCCATATCCAACATCCTTTCGAGTCCGTGCGCCGTCTCCATTTGCAGATGCCTTGTCCTTGGTGCTTGCCTGTTCCATAAACCAGCAGTTGCTAGTCTGTATAGTGCTTTACAGGCCTCGCCTTCGATGTGCAAATGTAGCGGTGGCAGACCTAGGATAACCTCCATTGCTGCTGTAGGCGTTGTGGTAAAAGCTCCGGAAATCATACAGCAGGCAATCCGCTGCAGCTTCCTAAGAGCGTCAACACATGTTACCTGTTGGACTTTCGGCCACCAAACTAGTGCACCGTAGGTCAATATGGGTCTTATCATCATTATATATACCCATCTTATGATATAGGGTTTAAGGCCCCATGTTTTACCGTAGGTATTCCGACACATGCCAAATACCCTCGTGGCCTTTGTTATAATGTTGCTAACATGTGTATTCCAAGTAAGCTCTTTATCTAGTGTTACGCCTAGATACTTTACCTCCTTGGACAGTTCAAGCTCCGTACCATTCATCTTGAGGTTGCGCAGACCCGTCAGCTTCCGGAGCCTCGTAAAGGGGATAACGGTTGTTTTTGTAGGGTTTATGCTGAGGTGATTTGAGTTACACCAATTCTGCACATCCCTTAAAGCTCTGTTCATTATCCCTTTTACTGTGTCAGGAAATTTCCCATTTATTAGAATGACAATGTCATCCGCATATCCAACTGTTATAATCGGTCCTTTATTTAGGGTGACTATCAGGGAGTCCACTACTAAACTCCACATCATTGGAGAAAGTACGCCTCCTTGCGGACAACCCTTCGTCGTCAACGCTGACAGCCTACCCCCCATGTGCTCGGACGTTATAATTCTGCTCCTGAGCATGTTCTCCATCCATCTACAAAGGGTGTTAGGAACACCATGTTCCGTCGCCGCTCTGCTAATAGATTCGAAAGTAGTTCTGTCGAAGGCTCCCTCTATATCGAGAAAAGCTCCCAGACAGATCTCCTTATTCTCAAGCGCTTTTTCAGCCTGACTCACCACATAATGTAGAGCTGTCTCAGTAGACTTGCCAGGCTGATAAGCACATTGCATTTTGTGAAGTGGATTCTTCCTAAGCGGACCATCTCTAATGAATCTGTCCACCATTTTCTCCAATGATTTCAGTAGAAAGGACTGGAGACTTATAGCCCTGAATGACTTGGCCTCATCATATGTCGCCTTTCCTGCTTTTGGAATAAACGTCACTTTCACCGATCTCCATGCTTCGGGTATATACCCAAATGCTATGCAGGCCCTATAGAGCCTGCATAGATGAGGACTAAGTATGGAGATACCCTGTTGCAAGAAAATTGGATAGATGCCGTCGGGCCCTGGTGACTTAAAGGGTTGAAAGGTCCCCATGGCCCATTTTAATTTTCCGTCGTCCACCACTTTCTTTGCCACTTCCCAGTCTCTTTTGAAGGTTTTCACCTCCCAAGATTCCAGGCAGTTTAAATCCAGCGGATCAGTTCTTGTTTCAACACAACCTGGAAAGTGAGTCTTAAATAAAACTCTTAAAGTTTCCTCACCAGTTTCCGTCAAAACACCATCGTCGTCTTTCACGGCCGAAAGTGGGTTAGCCTTGGTAATGGATGTAGCCTTCGCCAATCTCATACCTTCAGGTAGTGTACTGATAGTGTCACATTGACGCTTCCATGCTACTTCCTTCGTTTTTTGCACCATTTTCCCGTATTCGGTTAGGGCCTTATGATAGTCGCTAAAGTCTTTTTTCGCTTTAGCCTCGTTAAAGAGTTTTCTTGTCTCCTGTCGCATTTTTGCCACTTCGGAAGTCCACCATGGTTCTTTTAGGACCCTTGGTTTCCGTTCAGGACAGTTATCTATCCACGCTCTTTTAATGCCATCCGCTATTCTCTGAGCTTCCATTTCTAAGTCAACTATTGAGTTAAGCTTAGTTCCTGGAGCTCCTAACTCTGCCTTAAGAGATTCTCTATACGATACCCAGTTTGTGTGCCTAGGGTTTCTTTTGCGAACAGTTTGTGACCTTGGCATGTCATACCTGTACCTGAAGCATACGTAGTTGTGGTCAGAAAGTGTGACCTCATCCGACACATGCCAGTTGTCTATTTTACCAAATGCCTTTTTGCAGGCCAGTGTAACATCAATAACCTCCCTCCTAACGCTATTAAAGAAGGTAGGTTTGTTGCCCTTATTGAGGATTAGTAAAGGTGAACTTACCAAGTAGCTAGCCAACTTCTCTCCTCTTTCGTTGGTGTCCGTGCTGCCCCACAGTAAGTTGTGGGCATTAGCGTCACACCCAATTATAAGGTCCATCTTCTTACTCTCCGCATGCTGCACAAGAGCATCAAGTTCCGGCGTTACGGGGTCCCTCTTCTCATACGGCAGGTAAGCCGCAGCCATGACTACGGCTTGCCCTGCCCCTTGTTGGACCTGGACAGTTGTCAGGTCCCTGTAACAGAAGACATTCAAGGGCATGGCATCTATGCCCTTTCTGACATATATGCATGTTCTCGAATCATTAGTAGTACAGTTATAAAAGATACGACTGGTTAAACTACCGAAGCCTTTTATTTGGCCGTTGTTTATGTATGGCTCTTGTATGAGAGCAATGTCATACTTCTGCAGCCGTAGCTCTCGTGCTAGGATTGCCACGGCTGCCTTACAGTGATGTAAATTTATTTGTACACACCTTAAAACTGCCATAGTAGGGCCTTAGGGGTGTCGGCGGCTAGCCGACAGTCCGCTACTGGCGTCCGAGAACGCCTCCATCTCCGTCATGCCGGCAGCGTCGCCCGGCGATGACACCAGAATCTCGGGGTCCAGCGTGCCCTCCGACGTAGCAGGCGACAGCGCCAGCTGCCCGGCAGCGTCCACCAGTGGCGAAAGCGACGCCGGAGGCCTGGTAACCACCAGGCTTGGCCGCGGTGACGGAGAGCGAGTCCTCGTCGGGTCGCGGAGTTCCCTGCTCCGCAGGTCCAGTGGCCGTTGAGCAGCAGCAGAGCCGCTAGCCCCAAGCGCGGTCCCCGGTTGCGCCGGTGTGATCAGCGGTGGCGTTTCCGCCGGCCGCTGCCCCCCCGACCCTCGACCCGGGGGTCGCGCCTGCTGCTGCGGCTCCGTCGACGCATCCCGCTCACTTCCCCCCCGCCTTTCCCCACCAGATCCTGATGGGCCACCAGCCCCCACGGGTTGTGCCACGGTGTCTTCAATCACCTTGAAGATATCGGTGCACAACCCAATTCTGAGTATTTCAATTTACTTTCATTAGCGTCTAGGTACTTTTTTTAGCCCAAAATTGCCTGAATTTTGGGATAAAAAAAGTACCTAGCTAAGTGCTACTCCCAGTATTTTACTACACCAAGTTTCATTGCATTAATTTGCGTAATTGAAGGTAACAATTCAAAGTCACATACTCACATTAGGATTTTAATTACAGTTAAGCTTTATTTGAAGAAAAATTTTCAAAAGTTGAATACTTGTATACTTGATAATGATAAACAAATTCTACAGGAAAGTGAAAAAAAAAAATCCTAATTGATAAAGCTTATTATAATATAAATGACTATTTAAATGACGAATTCTTAATTTTAATAATACCTAATATAACTAATAAATTAATACTTAATAATACCTATATTTATTTTATTACAATTAATCATTAATTACATGAAATTAAGATTAACATATATGTTAATAATAAAATGAGATGATGTGACCTCTTTTCTACCCAAGTTGCTGTGCTCCGACAGGGAATCATAAATGTAGCTTTCATTTATATGTCCTGCCATGTCAACTTTATGGATGCAATAAAATATTAAGTATTGAGTATTGTGATATTCTTGCAATTGCGGAAAACCAATGCGAAAATTTCCATAGGTTGCAAGCTATGACGTCACTAGTATTATGTTTGGAATATTGGGCCATAACTCAATGCTTTGTATGGCTTCTTGCGAAGTGTGACTAATTACACGTATTTGTATGGGTCAATAGGTAAATAGAGGTGCATACTACAGTTTCACTAAAGATAATCAGGAAGCGGTGATGGCCGACTAGTAAGGCGCCAGCCTATGGCTACGCAAAGGTCCCAGGTTCAAGCCATGCTATATGAGTTTGTATACCAATCTGACTCATATGTGGTATTCATCGACCACCACTTGCTTTCGGTATAGGAAACCAGCACTCTGGTTGATAGTTATCTAGTGTGTGAAATGGAGAAGGCAATGGCAAACCATTCCATTAACATTGCCAAGATAGTCGTTGTGTGTGTTTCATTCCATATAATGAACACGACCCCTTAGTTATGAGGAATACGACTAAAGAAGAAGGAATCTAAGGTAATTTAGTTAGTGATTTGTGTTAATTCCATTTTCATCCTAATATGGAAAAATATTAAACGTGAAAAATAGGAAAAATAAAGAAATATGATTTGTGGCACTATAAGTACTTTTTCATGTAGGTAATTACCGTTAGTTCGGGCGTACCCCGCACCTAGGGTTGCCAGGCGTCCGGATAAAGCCGGACATAGGTAGGCTTTTTGATTGTTGTCCGGCCAAAATAAACGGTGTCCGGCTTGTCCGGCTTTTTACATTTCGCAAACGAGCGAGCGCCGAGCGTGGCCGAGCGCAGGCGACGAGAGTCGACTGTCGGTCGCTCACGCAGTCTGAAGTGCCATACCTATTAATACTGAGACAAAATCCTCAATAATGTAGGGTGTCCGGCCTTTCTACCCAAATGTCCGGCCAAACTGGCTGGTCTGTCCGGCTATTAGGTTTAGCGACCTGGCAACCCTACCCGCACCTCTCCCCCATTCTTTTGCGGATTGGGATGCTATGACGCTATGACTATGAAAACACACACATTGACGTGTTCACGGATGTACAGTTTCATGTAGTAGTAGGTATATATGACGCCCCGTTCCTATGAAATATGCTACATCAGTAACGTCTTGCTTCACGTATATATATGTATACGTGAAACTAGACTAGTGTAAAGTAGCACTAGTTAGCTTTTTAGTAATACAGGATCGAATACGGAGGCCCTGGCTATTGATTGAGAAACTGCCTTAGTTCAAAACTTAAATTGTCTCAGTCAGTAAACAGCATATGTTCCCAATTTGCTCCATAATGTACCTTAAGCACCCGAAATGCAGTGGCCCCATGTCGCAATATTTCGGGACATAACGGTGCGTAGGAGCATCGACCCACAGTTACAGTTGATTCTGGTGCAGGCGCACCGTGGACGTCTCCCTATTGTCCAGTGTGATCAAATTTATTTAGTGGCCGATAATTGGAGATGTGTAAGTTTATGTGCTTCTAAGGCTTCTACCCTATAATTTCGTTTAGTTTTTATGTGTTACATCTTGAGGCTGACGTATCTCAAAAGATAAAAAGCCCAAAAAATAAAGATCTGGTTTCTACAAATGTTTCTGGTTTTCGTGGAAAGGGATGGAAATGTGTGACAGGGAGCCTGGCGCGTTCGCTATTTGATTTGACCATAGAGCAAAACGGACTCTTCCGTTCCATGCGTGGAAGTCTTTGTAGCTCGCTTGAAGCTGAAGGATTTTATCGATGAGCGTGCGCGGTGTCAGATATGTTGTTTCGTTGAGCAGTTGCCGAATAGTTGAGCAGTGGGGACAGATCAATGTTCACTGCTCAACCAAACTGCTCAATCTTGATTTGAGCGAGTTGAGATTATTTAAGGAATTTGTAAAACGAGTAGGTAGTATGTAGAAGTATTTGTAAAACTATGTATGGCAATTTTCTTTCATTGACAACCACTTGCTACTGGTGAAGGAAAATACTGTGAGGAAACCGGCTCTCTAGTTGTTGATTTAGAGCCACCCTAATGTTACGCTACTGGTTTGGGGGTCTCTGTTGCTCGGGGGACCCGTAATACCGCTGATACGGCGGTAGATACGCCCCTGCCTGTATGGAATGTTTGAACATGGATTGGGTAAGCCCAAGCAAGACTAACTTTTTATTATTACACACATATCACATTCACAAACATAACATGTTGTATTATATTTATTTTTGTTTCTTATATTTTATTTTGTCTCTTATATTTTTGTTCCCTTATATTTGTTTCTTATATTTTATTTTGTTTTTGACCGTACACAATCTAGTGTATGTATAGAGTTGACAAATGCGACCAAGACTGTTTCATGAGTTTCTTTCGGCATTTCTACTCAGCAGTGGTCGTTCTGAAATGCTAGTAGTTTGTAGCTTTGAGACATAATATATTATGATAAATAATAAGTTTTCGACGTGAAAAAGAGCGTTTTTTGAAGGCCAAGTTTCAATAAAAAAATTTGACTTTGACTTTATTTACTAGTGCAAGACGGATGATCAGTCCTCTAATTTTGAGATCATTTTTGACGACCTCCGTGGCGCAGTGGTAAAGACCCTGCCTCTGAACCAGGGTTCCCGTGTTCGATCCCCGGTCAGGTCAAGATGGAAAATGATCTTTTTCAGATTGACCTGGGTCAGATTGACCTGGGTCTTAAATGTTTATCTATATATGTATTTGTCGAGTATCGTTGAGTTAGTATCTCATAACACAAGTCTCAAACTTACTTTGGGGTTAGCTTAATCTGAGTAATTTGTCCGTATATATTTACCATGACCCAATTCCCAGAAACCTTTTTTGGGGTTCGGGTTAACTGGTAACCCTATGTTTGTTTAATATTCCAGTGGGTTTGCAGAATTTCAGTATCTGCCCTAGAGTTGTTGCGCCCAAGAGTGACAGGTTCTGAGCCCATGATCTCTCTTCTGACTGCAGAATAACTAACAATAATATGTCATACCTACGTCACATCTCAAATTCTTGATTTATTCGTCTCGCGATGACGTCACATTCGGAAGTATCCCAAACTAGAAATAGATGGAAAGCAAGCGAGTGAAAGTCAAATTTGAAGGTCACGCGGCGGAATAGAAACCATTGGTGTATCTGGTTCCATTATGCATTTATCTACTCTTCATAATATTGGGTATTAATTAAAAGGAAAATTTGAGAAAAATTGGCCAAGCTATAGTTGGACTTTGTAGGTACACTGTTGCCAAACAAAACTATAAACACAAATCGACAGTTTTTTGCCCGTTAAAAAAAAATGAAAAAAAATTAATTTAAAAATTAGGTAAAATACTGTGTGTATTTCGTCCAAAGTAATGACGTCGACAAGAGCGAAGTCACTTCAATAAAATTGAATAATCTACAAATCTACTACTGAAATCGGGAAATCCCAGAAAACAGACGGATAGACTTTAATGACCATAAACAAATTTATATGGAACTCTAAAAAGGGAAGAAATACCACAATGCGAATTCTATGGAAATCAACGTTCACTTCGAATGAACAGAAAAAAATCTAAATACTGCGATCCGTTGCAAGAATTTTTAGACGACGCACGACGGTTTCTCTTGACTTCTGAATAGATTTTTGCAATAACTGATTTCGCAAAAAGTGACGCCACAGTGAAACGCATTTCCAACCTTTTTCGTGACTTTCCACCCGAAGGTCACACGAGACTAAATGTCATGTTATTGTCAGGACAAGTTTCGCAAATAATGCTAAACAAAATATTGTTTTTACTTTCATGAACATAAAACTTTGTCATCAATATATATATAAAACTAGCCGCGCCCCGGAGCTTCACTCCCGTAGGAATTATGGGATAAAAAGTAACCTATGTGCTATTCCCGGTATTTTTCTACCCGTATACCAAATTTCATCGAAATCCGTGCAGTAGATTTTGCGTGATTAAGTAACAAACATCCTCACATACTCACAAATTCATAAACCCACAGACTCACATCCAAACTTTCGCATTTATAATATTAGTAGGAAGTATGATAGTAGACCCGTGTGGTTCCCGGGTTAGAATAGGACCACTCCATCTCATTCCATGGATGTCGTAAGAGGCGACTAAGGGAAATGCTTCCGATGGGCAGCAGCGTCGGAAGCTCACAAAGCCAAAAAAAACTGCGCTCGCCAACCCGCCTGCCAAGCGTGGTGAGTATGGCAAATCCCCCCAAAATCTTGGGGGAGACCTTTATCCAGCAGTGGATATCTTGCTGTTGTAATAATGATGATGAGGATAGTAGAAGCGGTGGTGGCCGAGTGGTACGGCGCCCGCCTGTGGATGCATAATCTCAGGTTCGAATCCTGCCCGGGCTACATGAGTTTGTATACCAATCTGACTCATGTTAGTTTTCATCGACCACCACTTGCTTCCGGTGAAGGCAAACATCGTGTGGAAACCTGCACTCTGGTTTTTGATTTATCAGCAAGTGTTGTTCAATGGAGAAGGCAATGGCAAACCACTCCAATAAAATTGCCAAGAGAGTCGTTGTGTGTGTTTCATTCCATATGATGACCACGACCCTCAGTCATGAGGAAATACGACTAAAGAGAGAGGATATTAGGATTCTTTCATTACTGAATGACTGACAGACAATGCACAGCTAAAACTACTGGGCGTCGAGTTAAAATTTGGCATATAGGGAGTCTGATACCTTCAGCATTATTGCAACAATATTATAAATGCCAGAGTGAGTTTGTTTATTTGTTTGTTTGTTATCTCTTTATGCTTTATCTACTGAACCAATCTTCCTGAAATTTCGCATACACATAGTTAGAAGTACTGAAAAGGACATAAGGTACCTATCAACCCGGGAAAAGCACTGTTCCTGTGGGAAATTCACGCGGGCGAAACCGTGGGCAAAATCTAGTCATATATAAAAAAATAAGTATACCTATTTAATTATGTAGGTATAAAATGTGCGAAAATGTATTATCAAAGCCAAGTCATAAAAATTCAAGGCGTTATATGACATAACAAAGCCGGTTAATTTTGAATCAATATTAGTATAACCTGCCTTTGTGTTTGTCGGTCAATAAGTTTAGTGTTAGGATAACTCGTTTAGTTTTTAAAGATAACTATATAGCACTGTACAATTGATAATTTTAGCATTGTTACCTGTTAATGGACAAATGTTAAAATTTTCAGTCAGTTAACCACTTTTAACTTTAAACCAGGCATATAGGTAGACATATTTATTTATTTTGGATTTTTTTTTTTTTTTTTATTTTTTTTAGGCATATTTTGAGATTTTTAATAAAAAAAAAATTAAAAAAAAAACCATGGATCTAACATATCCTATTCGCACAGTTACTATAAACTAAAAAAAAAAACTAAAAAGTATACAATCACTACGTTTACTCTAAAGCAACTAATTACTTATTCTGTGTCTAAATTAGGTTATTGCTCTGAGGATAACATTGACAACTCTATGCGAGAGAGAATAGAAGGGTTAAGATATCTCCTACCCATAAAAAGTTATTTGCCTAATAAAATTCGGCTAAATTTCTAATAAATCGCACGCCCCAACGCGAAGATTTTGAGGTTGTGCATTACTCTCAAATACTGATATCCATCTACTTTCGGAATTTTGATTTCGGATCGGATTTTTGACTCATTCATATCATAGAGCAACACGGACTACTTCTGTGCCGCGCGGAAGTACTTTGTTGCTCTGCTTGTTTTACAGACTATCTAAACATTACTTATTATTTCTTTTCAGATAATCCAAGATGGCGACATCAGTCCTCCAGCCCGGAGAAGAGATGCTCCAACACGAGCCCAAGTCAGACTTGGACTCGCGAGTGTCTGAGGATGAGAGGCTACAGATCCTAGAAGCTAAGGTAATCCTCCTACCCCTAACATACATCATCATCTGCGATCAATCCTAGAGTGCTACTACCATAGAGCTAGCAAAAAAATAATAATTTTAAGTATTTAAAGAATGATTTTTTTTTCTATGTCTAAGGCTACTACTTAGTTACATACATACATATTATCATTCCAACGATCAAATTGTACCCGAAAAGTGTTCAAGCGCCAACTATTGAGTGGTTACACATTGGTCTAAGTGGAAGTCTTTGGGAGAAGACATGTCCAACATCTAATACCAGCACTTATTTTCTTGGCTAGCACTCGGCGCAAGTATAGTTACCACTTGCTTCGCTACTTTTGTCGCAATAAAATGTTGACCTTGTCTGTCTGTGTCTGTCTGTCATCAAATGAAAATATTTGCACATATGATTTAAAAAATATGATTTTATTAACTTAAGTTCCATTGCTAGGCAAAAGTCTCAAAGATACAAAAATTATCATTGAAATAAGAACATCATCATCATCCATCATCAGCCTTCCGAAACCCATATAGCTACCTGATCAAATATACTTATGAGGTTTATTTCTCCAGGAACGAGAGACTGGAGAGCTACCAGCAGAGCTAAGAGAGCGAGCCAGGAGGGAACTGAGAGAAGAGCCAGCGTTGAGGGACCATGCGCTGACGCAGTTGAGGCACTTCATTGAGAAGCACCCGGCCATTAGGAAGTGTAGGACTGGTTAGTGTTTCTGTTTACCTCTTCTTTTTCTTGTAGTCGACATATCAAGGAGTATTTAGAATGGAGGACGCATGCGGGGGTGAAGTCGCTTTCCGCGTTCAATACGCGGCCGGCATTCTGGCGTGAAGTCGTTACGATTTTTAAAATTCGCGATTATTAGAGCCAATCACAGCGACTGCCGTATAGTATATTCCCCTCCCGCAAAAATCGATGAACTGTGATTGTATCGGACAATATGCTTACGCGCTCTCCATTCTAAATACTCCTTGCTACATTTACATATCATACTCCAGTCCAAAAATCAGATGTTCCATACATTTTGGGTCAGTAAGTAGGTATTGTAAAATGTATGGAACAGCAGATTTTTTTGAGATTTCAAAGTCGGTCCAATGCAATAAGTTGTTCATAATCACGAGTATTTTTACTTAGAAAGGTCATGGTGTTTTACAAATCACCCTGTATACACTTGGCGTTTGACATTGAAACGGGAAGAGTTGAGGGACGAGTCAAAGAGCCAAATCAGGTCAGGTTTGTCTGCATCTGACTGTACCTTTTTTATTAGAGATTTGAGTGCGTTTGACCTCAATCTTGCCTGATGGGAATGGGCCTGTAATGACACGCTGTATAAAATGAAATGAAAATAAAAAAATAACTAAAAAAAAAATATAGCGCGGTCGCGGCAGAGATAGGTATCGACGAAAATTGTGCTCAACTTGTTCATGAGAAATTTAAGACACCATTATTTCTTACTCACAAGAAATTCCATACAAGGGCCAGCGTGAGAATCGCGATTGTTCCATTCATGTCACGAATGTCACGGTGCATATGTTATTTAGGTCTTTTCCGACCCTCCTTACCTTGCTGAGGTACAATCAATGTCATAAAAGATTGCTTACAAACTTATTATTTTCTAGTATCCATACCATATCCATATCTATTCGTTGCAACGGATAGATATGGATTGGCATGGATGGTAGCAACGCGTTGCTCCAACGACGCTAGAGGAACTCACATATTATTAAGATAGGTATTCGGTTTGTTCTTTCCTAATAAATCATTTTTTTATTAGCAAAAGTCAGGCCTTTGCTTTAACGGTCCCAGGTTCTAATCCAAATCGACGTAATTCTAGTAGATCACCGCTTGCTTTCGTTGAAGAACAGTATGAGGAAGCCTTACTTTGATTTTATCAGATCGAAAAGTGTGAAATATAAACCTGCGTAAACCACTCCATTAAATAGCCGCGAAAGTCGTTATTTACTCCACATAACCACAGAATAAATAATATGTAGTTACTATTACTACGTAACCATAGCCACGATCCTCAGAAATGAGGAAATCGAATCATTGAAAAAGTCCTTCTTAATTTTTATTTTTGACGAAGCATGTTGCGCATCGTAGGATGTATTGTCAAGAATAATAATAAACTAGCCGCGCCCGGGGCTTCGCTCCCGTGGGAATTTCAGAATAAAAAGTACCCTATGTGCTATTCCCGGTATTTTTCTACCCGTATACCAAATTTCATCGAAATCCGTCCAGTAGATTTTGCGTGATTGAGTAAAAACATCCTCACAAACTTACATCCAAACTTTCGCATTAATAATATTAGTAGGATTATTTTATTTTATTTTACTCATAAAAAAATGGCGTCATCTCCTTTCGGAGGCCAAGATCCACTTCGGGTCGCTGCGCCGCAGTAGTTGTAGTAGTATTTTACTTATAATTTTTTTAGATTCGAAACGAGTAGAACTTTAGAACTCTAATGTATACGCCTGTCTCGATCACTACACCGTCGTCGTTCGTCATACATAGGTACGTGATGCAATTTTCAATTTCATCACAAGCTCATGTAGCAAGTGGAACGTGACCTTATCGTGATAGAGTTGACACTGTTAACGTGTCCTTCTTCTAAATTATAGTTCAAATTATAGTGCACTTTAGGCATTGTTACTTTACAATATTGTGTAAGTTTGCATTTATTTGACAGTCTGTGTTGCCCATCGAAACTTAAAAGTTTGTTTGTTGCACAAATAAACCACAAATAACACAAAAACCATGAAGACAGAAATGGCAACGGCGGACTTATCCCATTAAGGGATCTCTTCCAGTCAACCGGCACGAAAAATATACATACATAGTAAAACGAAGGGCAGAGTCTGTGCGAAAGTGTTACGAATAAGTCCTGGGGTCTCCCATAGACTTATTATATACTGCTATATAATAAGTTATATACTCCTATCTCTCAATGTGTTTATAAATATTATGGTGGAATAAAGAAACCCATATACCTACATATAAAATTAGAACATACAAGAAACATGTAATTCTCCTGTTTTGGGCAAGGAATAAAATGTATGATAGCGATAGAGACGAATTACACTTTTCTAATAAGTAGAGTTACGCACTATCTATATAAGGTTGTTGGTACCCACTTGGTACCATAATTATATATCTTTGGAAACCGTAGATTACCAGTAAATGCTATTTGAAAAGCTGGCTGCAACCCGACGACCTGGTGACCTGGAGAGGCCGGTTTGACGCGGAAACATACGTAGACCATGTTGCAACTTGCGGCTTACTTCACTTCCTTCTAACCTGCTAATCAAGCAGGGAAGAAAATACGAGTAATATTGGGATTAGGACTCAATCGTATTTAAATTTAACTAATTTGGATACCCGCAGGCCCTATCATCAACTCTTAATGCGAGCCAGTTTAGGACCTAAATTGGTCAGTATTCACCGAAATCGGATTTTTTTAAAGGTAGTTACTTCAGTGACTACTGAAATAAAAGTTAGTTTATTAAAAACTACAGTCTCTTTCATAAGGTTTTTTAGTTTTCATTACCTCGGGCTTTAGTAGCGCTGAGGTGTACTCGCCCTGCTATAGTGGCATTAGGCAACTTTCTTAATGGTCGGTGACGGGATGGGTGACCATAAAATGATTATCGCTAGCTCCTCCGTGCTTGGGAAGGCACGTTAAGCTTTTGTACCCGACTATATTCGCGTCATTAAAACCCACCATCCGCATTGGGCCAGTGGTAATGACCCATCCTACTTATCCATAAGGAAGTTCAGTATCCTAGCAGTGGGCACATTAAAATAACTAAACTTACCTAATCAGTTACAAAAAGAAAAAAAAAATGGCTGTTTGGTGACTAGTTACAAGAGGAGTACGCGAAACTCAATCACTTCTCACGCATGACCTTTTTTTACAGACACACCCTTCCTCCTCCGTTTTCTTCGCACCAAGAAGTACTCCATCCCCCAGGCGTGTTCCATGCTGGAGCGATACCTCACTATCAGACAGATGTACCCACAGTGGTTCCAGAAACTGGACCCTCTCGATCCGAAGGTAGCAGCTGTGATTGATGCTGGGTACCTGGTGCCACTGCCGAAGAGGGACTCCGAGGGACGACGGGTGGTCTTGTCTTGTATGGGTGAGTATTGCTACTTATTATAGTATATTTTGCGCCATTGAGTACTTGAGCAGTGGAGTTTGTTGCGCCGCCTCTTCTCCACTTGCGCTTTGGAGGCGGTGGTTACCTTAGCTTTAAGTAATTTTATGACGTCAACTAACTAAAAAACAAGAATGTGACGATTTATAAGTGCTATTTTTAAGCCTATATAAATAAAAATAATTGACTTTGACTTCATTGAGTACCTAATAAATGATCTGTGCCTCTCTTCCAAGCCGTAAGCAGAGAAGAAGCTACACAGACTAGAGAGGGCATGGATGATTTTACAAGAAGCTACGGCACAACTATAGTACCAGTAGCATTTTCTCCAAAAAATCTGCCTGAAAATTACTTGCATGAGTACATTTCGAGTACTTGCTTCCGGTGAAGGAAAACATCGTGAGGAAACCTGCACTCTGATCGATGATTATCAGCTAGTGTGTGAAATGGACACATTGCCATGGTAGTCTTTGTGTGTTTTATTCCATATAATGACTACGACCAGCAGTTATGAGGAATCAATTTCTATAGTAAAAGTACCAAGAACATCCTACATCTTCCCTACAAAATAAAATAAAGTATCACCTAAATCATCGATAAAATATTTTGTAATGTTTTATCGATGCCTTAATTAATATTTCCAGGGCGCTTCGATCCACATCTATACGACAACTGCGTAATGGCGCGCGTCCACTCCATGATAGTGGAACTGCTGCTGGACGAGCCTCGCTCCCAACTGCTGGGCTACACGCACGTCAACGACGAAGCTGGCATGCAGATGCCCCACGTTAGTTTATGGTCGCTAACTGACGTCAGAATCATGCTCAACTGTATACAGGTACCGATGTAAATCCTATTCTATATGAATATTGTATTGTGAATACTAGGTATATTGCATTAAGAAAAACATAGAAACAAATGCACCAGAGCCATCGAATTTTTCAACAAACAATCGTGTTTTGCAACGGCGGACTTTTCCCATGAAGGTGGATCTCTACCAGCTACCGTCTAAGAAAAACATTCTATACATATACAGAATTGAATTGGAAGTTATGTTAGCTGTTAAAAGTAGAAAATAATATGTTATTATTTTCTTTACAGAATTCAACACCAATGCGGCATAAACGGACCCACTTCGTGAATATACCGAACTATGGGATCAAATTTTTCGAGTTTGCTGTTTCTTTGCTGAGTGATAAGCTGAAAGATCGTGTAATGGTATGTCATGGTTATTAATCACTGCACAAAATGATGAATTCATACAATACACAATTTTTATGAAAAGTTGAGCGGAGTGAGTCGGTCGCCTAGCCTGTAAAATAATAATTTAATTTTTCCCGCATTTTTTAAACCAATCATTCAACATTATTTATTGCAGTACCAACATGACAAACCGCTGTTAACTTCAGAGCAAATGCAGTGTATCGGCTTGACTGCCAACCAAACAAAATATATACCAAAGAGTAATAACGCATAGACTGGGAGCCAATTCTCACGCAATCGTAAAAAGTTCACGTTCGTAAAACATTTCGAAATTCGAATTTTTTTCGAGGGAAACACATTTTGCGTATTCTCAGAACTTCACAATCGAAATATTTCGATTGAACATCACTCGAACGCTACGAGTGGTACTGACCAATCGAAATAACTCGTATTCGAACTTCAGCCGATAAAATGAGTTTGTTTAAGGTTATGTGGGATAAGTTTAGTTTGATTTTGGCGATTTTTTTTTGTTGAAGATTTGAAATCATTGGATGAAAATAAATTAAGAAGAGTTCAAAGTCGCCTTTTTCAGGAATTTGGTTAACGAAGATGTAAACTTCCCACGTTTTAACTTGGGGTTTCCACCAAATGGATTAAGTGGAGATTTTCTCGACACTAGCATATATTTTCTTACCCATTCCCTTCAACGTAACAAAACTATAAAATAATAGGGTAAATGGTAAATACGATCAAACTTCGATCACTGACATTGACACAAAACAACTTTTTAATACGTTCCATATTTTTCAAAACAACTTAGGAAATATTCAAAAATTTACTTTTTTAAACATTTTGAAACCGTGATTAATTAAATGATATTTTTTTAAGTTTAAAAAATAATCTTACGAGCTTCGTAAATTTCGGGATTTTGTGAAAATCACCAACTATTAGGTAAAAATTACAATCTTTTTCCAAGCGTTTTTAAAAACGTCGTAATGAAACGTAATAAATTGTCTATGGTACGTTCCATTTGACAGTTCGAGTGGTAATTGTTCTATCGTGCCCAGAATACGAAATATAGGAAACGTTCGAACTTATTAGTAGAAACGACGAATACCACACTGAACAAGTTCTATTACTTGAGAATCGGTCCCCTGAAACCCTCAGAGAAAACAACTAATTTACCGACTGCCTAAAAATGGTTGATTCTTCCAAAACCTATAAAGTTTTTAGTTTTTATTTACATTTTTTTGTTACAGTTTCATCGTACAGCTGAGGATCTCACAAAACACGTCGATCCAGCTATTTTGCCAAAGGAGTATGGCGGTACAGTGCCGTTAAAAGACATGATCGAAGAACTGAAACGAAAACTTTTAAAACATAGAGAGGCTCTCTTAGCTTTAGATGACATGTGTATTGATTTATATGCCCTTGAAAAAAATGACCTTACCCAGGACATACACTCAACTGCTGGGTCGTTCCGAAAACTTGAGCTAGATTAAATGTTCTATTAAAAGTAACACAAATAATTATTATTTTATTCTAAAACTAATTAAGCATTGAAAGTTGTGATGATTATGTATAAATGACGAACGTTTATATGATTGTATATTTAAATTTATCGGGCAGGCCAGCCTACGTACATTAAGACTAGCGAATATAAAGTTAAAATTGAAACGGTTTTGGATCAACATCACAATATTAAGATTACAGTAAATGCATATACATACATTAAAAAAAAACAATAAAACACATCTTATCAAAGTTCAAAAGATACTTTCAAGAAAACAATGAGATTTAAAGTTTTATTTTTATCAAATAGATCTCAATATTTCAACAAAATACAAGTAAATTATTGTTATTCTGTTGATTATTTTCATCCTAGATTTTTAAAATTTTCTCCATTTTTCTTCATCTATTATATTTAAGAAGCTCGTGAACTAGATCCTAGAAGCAGCCGTTGGTGGTGTCACGTTACCATTTATATCTGGGTTGTTCCATCAATATAAAAATGATTTTCACGTAATATTTGACCGAGCGAGCGAAGCGAGCGAAGGTCTCTAAATCGAGTTGGGGCGAAACACATTGTTTGTATGTATGTATGTATGTATGAATGTCTGTACCGCGATAACTGCCGAACCGATGGTCCAATTTTGATGAAATTTGGTAGGCATGTAGGAAATATCAATAGAATTTTCAAGTTCGTTGGGCATCAAAATCGGTTCTGTAGTTTTTGAAATATTAATAAAAATGTCCGCGATTATGTAGCAAACGAAACCATAGCGTGTTCTAACTTTGGATAACGCCATCTAGATTTTATTTAAGGAACTGAATTATGTAGAAAAGTCGAAATCAGAGTATATCAATAAAAACGCGAGTAATAATCGCGAGGTCTAAGTTCGCGGCGAACTACTAGTTAATTAGAATTAATATTAAGATATTATTTCATCATGACAACCTGACAGCTGCTTTGACTATTTTTAAACCTATAAGCAATAAGTACTTACGAGTAAGCTCTTCATTTATTATAATACTGTCATTGGACTCTTGACGATGATTATTGACCGAGCGAGCGAAGCGAGCGAAGGTCTCTAAATCGAGTTGGGGGCGAAACACATTGTTTGTATGTATGTATGTATGTATGTATGTATGTATGTATGTATGTATGTATGTATGTATGTATGTATGTTTGTACCGCGATAACTGCCGAACCGATGGTCCGATTTTGATGAAATTTGGTAGGCATGTAGGAAATATCAATAGAATTTTCAAGTTCGTTGGGCATCAAAATCGGTTCAGTAGTTTTGAAATATTAATAAAAACGTCCACGATTATGTAGCAAACGAAACCATAGCGTGTTCTAACTTTGGATAACGCCATCTAGATTTTATTTAGGGAACTGAATTATGTTAGAAAAGTCGAAATCAGAGTATATCAATAAAAACGCGAGTAATAATCGCGAGGTCTAAGTTCGCGGCGAACTACTAGTTATTTTGATAAGATATGTAATGGTCTGCTTTGCTTGGGTGTTATTTAAATTGTACTTCTAAAAGACTCAGATAACAATAAAGTTGTTGTGTCTTTTTAACTTGTTTCCTTTGCTGTTCCTAATATTATCCCAATCCCAACTATATTATAAAGGCGAAAGTGAGTTTGTTTGTTTATTTGTTTGTTACCTTTTCACGCTTTATCTACTGAACCGATTGTCCTGAAATTTCGCATACACATTGAGAAGTACTGAGAAGGACATAGGCCTTTCATCCCGGGAAAAGGTACTATTGCAATGGAAAATTCACGCGGGCGAAGCAGCGGGTAAAAGCTACTTATCCTAACTAATATTATAAATGCAAAAGTGAGTTTGTTTGTTTGTTGGTTTGGTTGGTTTGTTTGTTTGTTTGTTTGTTTGTTTGTTACCTCTTCACGCTTTATCTACTGAACCAATCTTCCTGAAATTTCGCATACACATAATAGCTGGAAATACGGAGAAGGACATAGGGTACCTTTCATCCCGGGAAAAAGCACTGTTTCCGTGGGAAATTCACGCGGGCGAAAGCTAGTCAATAATAATAAAAATAGAATTTATTTGTGGCAACGAAACTGACGATAAGTTCTTATTTTATACTCATCATCATGTATTACTTAACACAGACATATAATAATAGTAAGCAGACTGAACATGTCATTTGAAATTGCATGGCAAAAACACACACTAAGATTATTATTCACACAACGACAGAATACAGGGTCGGATCTAAGATAATTAATTATATTCGGTACAGTGTAGCAAAACCAAAAATTTTGAGACGCTGAATCTTAAGCCGTGCGCGGTATGCGGACGGATCTGCATCAGCTTTTTACGATGGGAAATTCTATCCCTTTTGGGAAAAAATACTAGTCATTAAATCAATAAAATTTATTTTAAATTATTAAAAATCACGTGCAATGAAACATTGCAATGATGTTAATGGTTGCTGGCGTCCATTCACTGTCCTGGTACTCGTAGTACGTAAGAGAAATACTCCCCATAACAGTTCTCTTTCTTGAGGTATTATTTTCTGGCATATTTTCCTTGTCCTGAAATAAAATTCATTGTCAGTATTTTTATTGACCGAGCGAGCGAAGCGAGCGAAGGTCTCTAAATCGAGTTGGGGGCGAAACACATTGTTTGTATGTATGTATGTATGTATGTATGTATGTTTGTACCGCGATAACTGCCGAACCGATGGTCCGATTTTGATGAAATTTGGTAGGCATGTAGGAAATATCAATAGAATTTTCAAGTTCGTTGGGCATCAAAATCGGTTCAGTAGTTTTTGAAATATTAATAAAAACGTCCACGATTATGTAGCGAACGAAACCATAGCGTGTTCTAACTTTGGATAACGCCATCTAGATTTTATTTAGGGAACTGAATTATGTTAGAAAAGTCGAAATCAGAGTATATCAATAAAAACGCGAGTAATAATCGCGAGGTCTAAGTTCGCGGCGAACTACTAGTAAAATGTGCATTTTAATCTTCAAGAAAGAATTCCTGAGATTTTTATAGAATAGGTACTAAATTCGTATATTTGCCTTGATTCGGCCCAGCCATAGTAAACAAAACTGGATCCGTCAAATGATCTATGCTACTTACGAAATTATTAAATTACTTGTAGTATTTCTTATGAAATGGTTATAATTAATACACTACTTTATAAAATAAATAATGATATTGCTGATAAATAGCATTCAAAAGTCTAATAATGGTTATTGTTTCAAAAATAACACGAAATTGTATATTATCATTGGGCACGTCAAAAAAACATGTATTGCTTACCGAAGGAACGATATTCCACGAATATTTTTTTATGAAACACTTCCACATATTGTACACGTTGCATTTTATCATTTCTATTGAGTTTAAAAGCACAAAACAGTAAAAAATAATTTTAAATATTTATGACAACTGTGACAACACAACAAATATGACAGTTAAGGATCATTTCGCATGAAAAATCCGGCTTGGATGATAAATCTTTCAGTGTAGTGGTTCGTGTTGCAATACATTGCAATGCTAAGGAAGGAAAGGGACAGAGTTATGTGACAGTCCTTATCATGAACAGGATGCAAATATTGTCAAATATCATCAGTGTGTGTGTGAAATTTGTGTTCCTTCTGCTTATATTTAAAAAAAAATTTTACTTCTGTGATCATTAATGATGATTTTTTTTTCTGTCAGTAAATCGCCCAGTGGAATACCACCCTAAACCACAGACAACAACTTCAAAATCCACAGACACTACTAGCCATAGACAAAAAAACTGAATGACCTTGAATTGCACTGCAACTGCAACTAACTTCACTGTAGTTTTTCCCGCAGTTTGGCGTCCACAAGACATAAAATTATTACAAGAAATTTCTATGTATTTAGATCAATAGGATATTTCTCTACATTAGTTATTAATAAAATAGTGTCGTTTTGATGATATGATCATGTTTTACCTGTGATTGTTTTGTTAGAACTCTTGCGCTGTGGTGATTTGTGTACATCGGGTCGGTCGGGAACACAGGCCCACGTCTATGACTTGTAAGTATTCTAGCCATTACCGATAATCTTCCTTCAATTTGTTAGCTTATTTTCATGAAATACAATCTTTATAATACAATCTTTGATGAGCTCTTATAAATGGATTAACCTCGAAATATATGTGATGTTTGCTTGTGTGATTGTAATGCTAAGGTCTTGTTAGCATACGCGGATTTTGTTGTATGAACCACGAGTGCAATTTTTGTAATCAACAACAACATATTTTGTACCAACTGCCCCATGTTTGAAGAAAGAAATACTACGAATTTCAATACACGAAAGAATCGCGAATAATGTATGTCAGATGAAATTACATGTTATAGATTACTTTTTGTGGTCTCCTCCAATGTTTGCCAACTTATTTTTGTTGTTTGCGTTCACTTTGCCTTCGTATGTTTTCGTTGAAAGCTAAATTTTAATATGGTTTGTTCAGCAAGTGTTGCTATGGGTATTTTATATTCTAATGAAAGAAGACATAACTATTTTTGTCACTTGACTCCTGAAATGTGAGTAGGTACCTACAATAACATGCTTTTTCATGCAGCAACTGTCTTCCATAGGAATCTTTTATTTTTAAACAACAATTATCATTCAACAACTACAACAACAAATCATTACCATTTGGCAGATAATCACAAGATGGCATACATGTGGTTTTCAGTTGAATATTGGCTGTTGTAAATGGTAACTTACTGATATTCAATAAATAAGCCTAGACCAGCTAAGTAGACTACTGAGGAATGGTAATGGCAGAGAATTAATAAGTCATGAGATAGGTAGCACCATTTAGTACAGAACTTTCTTTAGATGTCCAACCCACAGGCCAAGGTAGATGGAGATTAAGGCAACACCTCTCATATGATTTATATATCCTAATGCCACAAGGGTTGTACTCAAGTAGAGTCAACTAGAGAACAGGCACTGGAAGGCAAGTGGTATAGTATTTATTACTAACTATCTTTCGCCCGTGTGAATTTCCCAAGGGAACAGTGCTTTTTCCCAGGATGAAAGGTACTCAATGTCCTTCTCAGTACTTCTATGTGTATGTGAAATATCAGGACGATTGGTTCAGTAGATAAAGCATGAAGTAGTAACAAACTCACTTGCATTTATAATATTAGTTAGGAGAGTTAGGATTTGGGATGACAATTCAAGCACCAGATAGGTTATATATTCATTCATTACAACCGCAAAATATCCACTGCTGGATAAAGGTCTCCCCCAAGATTTTGGGGGGATTTGCCATACTCACCACTCTTGGCAGGCGGGTTGGCGAGCGCAGTTTTTTTTTTGGCTTTGTGAGCTTCCGACGCTGCTGCCCATCGGAAGCATTTCCCTTAGTCGCCTCTTACGACATCCATGGAATGAGATGGAGTGGTCCTATTCTAACCCGGGAACCACACGGGTATATATATAGGTTATATATATATATAGATAGTCATAGGTTATATATAGGTTATATAGATATCAGTCCTCTCATATTGGGACCATTTCACCCAGAACTGATATAGTAATTTGCAAAGAAAAAGAAAAGAGAAAAGCGAGTGATTATACTTTACAAGTATAGTGACACACTTGCTCATAGCAACTAATGCATTTATAGGTGTTCTATGGTTAAATGTGTATGTTGCTGTATTTAGAGTAGCTAAGAGACAGTTCAAGTGTCCGGCCAGATGCCTTTAGGCGACTTGAATAAAATCTGACACCAGTGTTAGTAATAACACACCTCCGGTCTGTCTATATTCTGTGAATTACCTACACATTTTTTCCATTTTTTTTAATTTATATTTTTGCATGGTTAAATCTTTATGACTATATTCTCTATCATTTCTTGGGTTATTATGCTGAGCCATTATATAGATATTTCTTATTTAGCTAGGTATAGTAGCTATCCAATCAATAGTGTCATAGCCTGGGAAAGGTCACATAGGCTTTAAATAAAAATCTTGCATTAAAGGCTCATCATAAATTCCGTTTCTTTATTAATATTTATTTATAATTGTTTTTGTCCTTGACCTGAAAATTACAGCTTATGTTAGTGAAGCCTATGTTTTTTTTTAAATCATTCATTTTAGAAACTTCAAAAATTATGTGCACTGTTTGTAGTCACTAGGTTTGAAAAAACTGTAAATGATTATAAAATAAAAAATGTAAATGATTATAAAACAGTTTGTTCTAAAACTAAACAAAAACTACTATTAGATTTCGATAAAGCATTTGCTTAGGAACACATTTATTTCAGTAATATAAAAATATGTAAAAAATTCTGACTATACCTACTAACTCATATTGAATATCAGTGATTACATAATGCATGAATATTTTGTAACTACTACTGTATTTTTGACAGCCAGTTTATTAGCATAGCATGCATTAATGACACCTAAATAATTATCCTAATCCTATCCAATATTATAAATGCGAAAGTGAGTTTGTTTGTTTATTTATTTGTTTGTTTGTTACCTCTTCACGCTTTATTACTAAACCAATCTTCCTGAAATTTTGCATACACATAGTAAGAAGTACTGAGAAGGACATAGGGTACAATTCATCCTGGGAAAAAGCACTGTTCCCGTGGGAAATTCACGCGGGCGAAGCCGCGGGCAAAAGCTAGTTATCTATATGTTCTATATGTATATTATAAAACTCTTACTGAGTGACTGACAGAGAACACACAGCCAGATCTATTGGGCTTAGAAAGCTGAAATTTGGCATGTAAACTCTACTTATTCTTACCAGTCCTATCATGTAAACAATCTTACCATGTCTTTTTATGATTTTACAACTATTTTAATATAAATTAAAATAGACTTTTTAGGAAATTACTTTCGTGGTTAATAAATGTTTTAATTTAGAATGTTTAGGTTTGAACTAATATTTGATTTATTTTCAACAAAATTCAACAAAAAGTACTGTGAAGATTGTTTACATGATAGGACTGGTAAGAATAAATGGAGTTTAGTTAGTCTTTGGGGAGTTTAGGGGAGCACTAGGTTGTCCCGAAACGAGTATAACTCAGACAGAAGTTAACAATGATAGTCGACAGACAACTGTCGACTATCATAAAAATTAAGTACTCCTATTGCTAGGGCTGTTATTAATTAAATAAAATAGAAATCAATATTTAACTAATGTAATTATTAATCAATACATGTACACTGGTACACAAATAGTGTTACTGATAAGACTATCTATAAACTATTGAGATTTTATAGTATTTCCTTTCAAAGTGGTCCAGTAAACATTTTAGTGGTGATGTCAAAGTATTGTATAGATTTTGTTCTATTATATGTATAATACTTGTACATTATTTGTGTTAATGATGGTTGTGAGAAAGAACTACTTATTTTCAATACAGTAATCATAATGACTACTACAACAACCCAATAGACATTGGTGACCAGACTCTCGACTAGGAGTGAGGTCTGTCAGATGGTACAATACTGTCATTCGAATTTGACAACTGATGACAGTATTGACTATCAGACAGACCTCAGTCGCCAGTACCGCCAACTAGTGACCGTTCATTCTGCACCAACTCCACATGAATTGAAAGAGGATAAATGTGGATGATAATGATTTTTTTTACTCATTACAGATATTCGGAATGGCGGAAATAGTGTACCCACAAGGCTGTCGCCCCATCACCGATGACCTAGGTCCAGATGAACTGGTCCGAAGACTCAAGGTTAGTTTTCATTGAATAACTTATTTGTTTTTGGAATTGAACTTATTTTTTTATTTTTTGTATAATTTTCAAAGTACATTACTAGTGTTGATCGTCGGAGACCATCCTGGAACATACATACGTGATGAAACTCCTCTGTGCCCTAAAACTGATTTTGAATTTGACCTTTAGACTATTGAGACACCATTATAATTATAACGTTAGCAGAATCGACATCCTGCCCTTATAATTACCTGGGGTAGATGTCGTGTCTCAATTGTGTCTCAAGAGCCAAAGAGATTGAACTAATGCGACAAGATCTCTAAAATCTCTATGCTTTATTGACCGAGCGAGCGAAGCGAGCGAGGGCTATAATTCAAGTTGGGGCGGAAAACACATTGTTTGTATGTATGTTTGTTCCGCGATAACTCTCGAACCGTTCAATTAATTTCGATGATACTAAAAATATGAGTAGCATAGAATTTTTAAGTTCTTTGCGCAACAAAATCGGTTCAGCCGTTTTTGAGATATACGCATTTTTATTATTTACGCGAGGTCTATGTTCGCGGCGAACCACTAGTTAATATTTATTTGGCTTTTGAGACACAACTGAGACACGTTATAGTACGTTTAGAACAGCGGTTCCCAAACTTATTTTGTCTACTGCCCACTTCGAGAATAAATATTTTTTTAGCGCCCCCATTTTTTCACCTTTTTAAAAACCACTATTACTTCAAATTAAATTAATTAATTATTGTGACCTTATCTCATTCGACGCTCAATCGTACTCAACAAGTCCGAACAAGTATTCAATGAACCAGCAAACTGATACAGGAATGCACAATTCGGGTTATTTAACAAAAACTTGTTAAAACATGATAGATATCTACGAGTACTAATAACTATTAAAATGCGAAAGTGTGTCTGTTGCCTTTTTATTTGTTTGTCTGTGTCTACTTTCATTACGAAACGGAGCCACCGATTGACATGATTTTATTTTTTTCTATATTCAATAAAATAGGACAGATATATGAACTCATCATATTCCTCACCTTATCCCGTCATCTGGGGTCGGCGCAATATGTCTTATCCTTCCACACGTCTCTGTTTCCCGGAGAAAAATATAGAACCGAGATTGAGCAATCTTTTAATTCATATTAGTTGATGTTCACAAGTTGTTGTTGAGAGTCGAGAGCTCTTGCAGTCGTTGTTTAAGAGGCCTCCTAGCTAAATAAAGCTTCTAGCAAAAAAAAAAACATTTTCTTTCTGGGTCTCTTACCCCCCCCTTGAGACCTGCAGCGCCCACAAGGGGGCGTTATCGCCCACTTTGGGAACCTCTGGTTTATAATAAGTAGAATCATAGCCCTGATGTTGGCCATTAATAACGCTGTTGAACTGGCACAACTAGCTGGGGTAATTTAAATCGCGTATCAATGGATTTTTAATAGTAACCCTTTTTTACATTACGTAAAACACTACTATTGAAAAACCATTGAGACACGATTATGACTTCACGTTAGCAGAATCGACACCCATTAGTGCTGAATAGATTACTATCAATAACTTCGAACTTCTAGACAATCCTAATCCTAACTAATATTATAAATGTGAGTTTGTTTGTTTGTTTGTTACCTCTTCACGTTTTATCTACTGAACCAATCTCCCTGAAATTTCGCATACACATAGTTGGAAGTATGGAGGACATAGGGTACCTTTCATCCCGGGAAAAGGCACGGTTCCTTTGGGAAATTCACGCGGGCAAAGCCGCGGGCGAAAGCTAGTTTCCCATAATTTCAAAGTTATCTAGGTATCTCATGTTATTACATACTCGAAATTACTATAGCCTGCGCATTTTGTCTCATCGTTGGTATACAACGCATTGAATTGCAGTGGACCCTAGTACAGCCAACCTATCAAATTACCTTGCTTGGATCTCTATGTATCAATGAATAGTGGCTATTTTGTGATGCATATGACCTGTAGGTGGCAGTACAATGAAAGAGGCCTTGCCTAACGGCTGGACCCTATCAAACGAAAATTGCCATTCTTCACTCTATTACACTAGATCCGTGCTACGTATAGGTAGTTAGTATATTTATTAGTAATGTACATACACTGGTACACAAATAGTGTTACTGATAAGACTATCTAAAAACAATTGAGATTTTATAGTATTTCCTTTCAAAGTGGTCCAATAAACATTTATAGTGGTGATGTCAAAGTATTGTTTAGATTTTGTTCTATTAGGGTGCATATGTATAACACTTGTTCATTATTTGTTTTAATGATGGTTGTGAGAAAGAACTAGGTTTTTTAAATACACTAATCATAATACGTGTAGGTAGTTAGAATATTTATTCAAGAACAGTTTTATAACTTCAGCTTTATGGTATTAGTAGGTACTCATAGTACTAATACAGTAAAGTTGTTATTGTTTATTTGATTGAACGCGCTAGTCTTTGGAACTACAGGTTCGATAAAAAAAATCGGTGTAGGAGGTATCTTAGCTTAGCCACATTCATGATGAAGGTACAGCTAGTTTACATATAGCGTACATCATCATCATCAAATTAAGATTAGAGTGAGGCTCTTGTCGGTGGATGGTCGGTCGTAACAAAATCAGCGATTTTAAACGCCTACTGTTCGAATTTCTTGTAGACAAAGAATATTATTCAGTGGAGGAATACCTGTCTGAATCTAACCGATTTTAATGATTGATTTTATTTACAATAATTGATTTATTTAATTTTTTGATTTAATTGACATGCATGAAATATTAGTTTTTTAATTTAATTTAATTTTCTAATTTGACTTGATTTTGTATGCTGAATGGCGCAACATGTAGAACTAAACTTTATTTATGCAACTCATGTAGACAAAATAAATGAATTATGAATTTCCTTCCATTATACTCTTTCCATTGCCAACTGTTTCACTACCTGATACGACCCGACGCTAACTTTTTCCTTTATTTGCCTCATGTAACTCTGTCTTGGCCCTCCTGAGCCCCTTCCTTTTATTTTATATCATACATCATTTAAGCTAAGTCTCTGGATACCTTAGAGCCATAGTGTACCCAGGACTATGTGGAAGACATAGTCCTGGGTCACGATGGCTCGACGAAATAAAAAAATCTTTATACAAAAAAATATTTATAATATTACAATATGCAATATGACGACAGCGTCGTGCAAGTTAATGTAAACAAATTTCAGCGCTCACGAATTGAATGCATCGTGCCGATATGGTGACGTAAGCGAATTTATATTTTTCCTGATTTGGTTTGGGTTTTGGTTAGTAGAAAAATTCTTAAACCCCGACCAAAGAGGGTGTAAATACCTTATTTGCCGGTGATTCATTGCTAATAAATTAAAATTCGATTTCGCTGTTAAAAGCTTTCAAGAATCAATCATTTGTTTGTAAGAATACAGAACAGGTGAACAAAACAAAATTAGTGACAAGAATTCTGCCTTATAGCCAGGGCCCAGGCGTACAAATATTGTTCATAAAAAATTACAAAATCAATTATTAATTCAAAATCAGGGGGCACGGCAGTGCCCCGGCCAAGTCGAGCGCGATTAAAATTACATAATTATCCAGAAGAAACATCTATACATTTAATGGTATTTTATAATCTAAAATACCATAAAATACATAGATATTACCATTAAATATATAAGATCTCTATACATTTAATGGTATTTTATAATCTAAAATAATAAAATAAGCTAATTAAAAAATAATAATATAATAATAAAATTAAATTAATAATAAAATAATAATATAAGCTTGGATGAGAGTCAGTGGCAACAAGCTTCATTGCCAGTTAGACATGGTGGTCTTTGGGTGCGTAGAGTGCAGGATACGGGGCTTCCAGCATTTTTGGCTTCATCACATGGGGTGAAGAGTCTAGTCACTCGATTGTTATCTCAAAATAGTGACGAGATATCTCTGCCGTATGTGGAGGAGGCATTGGCTGAGTGGCGGGTCCGGTTCCCGGCACAAAATATCCCGGATCTCCCTCATGTGCAGAGAAAATGGGATGACACACTCGCCAAATCCATCATAGACGATATGTTAAGAAGGAGTTCTGATGTTGATTTGGCGAGACTGAAGGCTGCGTTGTCTCCTGAATCAGGTGCGTGGCTTCATGCTTTACCATCTCCCCAGATAGGGACATTGATGGATGACAATTCTTTGCGTATAGCGGCTGCCCTTAGGATTGGCTGTGACATTTGTGAGCCACATAGATGTGTCTGTGGAGCGTCAGTAGATTCCAGGGGACACCATGGCCTTAGCTGCTTAAAATGTGCGGGTAGATTCCCGAGACATCATGCGCTAAACGACATAATTCGCAGGGCGTTGGTTAGTGCAAATATTCCATGCATTTTAGAGCCACCAGGACTGAGTCGCACGGATGGCAAAAGACCTGATGGTTTAACTTTGGTGCCATGGCAAAGAGGTAGGTGTTTGCTTTGGGATGCGACGTGTGTAAGTACGTTTGCTGCTTCGCATCTCAGGGATACCGTCCGGAGTGCGGGGTCAGCAGCAGACAGTGCGGCAATGCAAAAACATGCCAAATATCAGTTTTGAAACCGGCCTATATCTTTGTTCCGGTGGCTCGAATGCCACGGGTGTTTGGGGAACCGAGGCTAAAGTATTTATTAGAGAGTTGGGCCACAGATTATCGGAATTCGTATCTGTCTCAGAGAATCTCCATCGCCATACAGCGCGGCAACGCCGCCAGTATTATGGGAACTTTTGAGCCAGGTACGATGCGGGGTGGCCTATTAGACTAAAATATTTTTGACGAAGCATGTTGCGGATATTTTTCTGTAGACTTTTTGACGAAGCATCTAAAATACCATTAAATATATAGATGTTTCTTCTGGATAATGTCGAGAGTTTAGGATTAAACTAAAACCTAATTTAGATTAAAATATTTTTTTTATTTATCGATTTATTTAGATACAGTTTCTAATGTAATGAAGTGGTTGTTTTTAAAGGATTTTTTTTACAAAAAAAATTGACATCTTAACAGTAACAATGGTAAACAATAGCGTTTAGCAAAAATACTGAAAGTTGGTATCAAAAGAACCTCAAGTCTCGTTGCACAGTGTCCTAGTTTTTAGGTCACGAGCGCATTTTCCCCGCCTTTGTACTGTTTTGTCTTGCAACTGGAGTTGTTTGCGGTTGGAAGTTAACGTTAGATTTACGTTGAAAATAAATAAATTACTAATTTTCAAAAACCCCTGCCATCTCAATAAAAAAATGCTGATTACTCCTAATCGGCCAAGACGAGTTCTATAAGAGCGTTTTAATTAACATACAAACAATGTTATTATAATGAATTAATCAATCAGTAAACCAAGCCAGATGGTCATTAAGTTTTTAAAAATCTCGCACTGGTATTTCGCTAACAAATTGACTGCAAACTGCAAAATTAATTCTCATAATCCATACTAATATGACCGGCAAGTCTCGTCTGTTACGCATTCACAGCTAAATCGCCTGGCCAATTTTGATGAAATTTGGTATGGATATAGTTGAACACCCGGGATCAAACATAGGCTACTTTTTTTCAAAAATCAACCCCCTAATCTGTCTCTGTCGTTCACGGCTAAACCTCTAGGCCGATTTTTAATGAAATTTAGTATGGATATAGTTAAAAGACCGGGCCGACCACTACTTTTTTTCAAAAATCAATACCACTAGGGGCTGAAATGGGATGGTCAAAGTTTGTATGAAAAACATACAAAATATATTTTTTGACGCGGGCGGAGCCGCGGTGCAACAGCTAGTACGGATAATATTTCGAAGATAATATTACATGTATCTTTAGAATCTTCGTGATAAATATAGCATTTATTATGTAATTAATTACTTTACTGACTTGACGTGATACACGTGCCAAAACAAACGCTCAGAATTCACTATGCCACAAAAATGCGCGGTTATTTTTATCATTCGACCTACTCAGCGTTTGTTGATACACTTTTTTGTTTCCCTCTCGTAAAATGCCGGCCCTTATCGCACACTTGTATCATAATACCTTGTAATATAGCAAACAGTTTTTTCATGCGATTTATGTCGAAGGAATTGTATGCAATGACTATGATGTCGTAAAATAGTGCTAACACTTCACCGCAGTTAGGCTGGTTGGCTGATACACTAATTAGTTTCTCCCATTTTTTTTAAACAGGCACACCAGTGTGGGTAGTATCAGATGCAGTGTTGCCAGATGGGGGATATTCCCCCAAATTTGGGTTTTTATGAAAATCGATGGGAGGATTTATAAATCTTCGTTTCATACAAATAGTATCATTTTGGGGGGACGAAAAAATGGTTTTGGGGGAAAATTTTAATCATCTTTATACATTTTGGGAAAATTTGGGGAGATTTCGTTGAAATTTTGGGGGGAAACCTAGACAGTCATCTGGCAACACTGATCAGATGATGACAGTGAAAAAATATAACTCATTCCATAAGAGTATTATTTATTTTTCATTTAAAACTTTATTGAATAATTTTAAAATAAGCACGATGGTCTAAACGCCATGTTGAGGCCATCAGCCTCCAATTTTTTATACTTTCCGTTTTTCTCAACAATTCGGTGACAAGGCAACTTGATATCGCTGTCCCTTTTAGCGGGCAAATGAGGGAGCGAGATGGAATCTGCTTGCCCTTCCCGAAGCATCGCCGATTATCACAATTTTAGTCTCGTATCATCTGTCATTGAGATAGTGCGTGTGCCTCCGCGTCCAGTGCCGTGCGCGCGCGCCGATAAGAGATTCACCGCAGAACCAGGATATTCCCAAGGAACCACTTGTGTTCAGAAGAAATCTGGTGATCACCAGGAGAAGCCTTCAGCAAGCGAGCAAGGTAAGCGATTATCGAGCCCCCTGTCGAATTGCCGAATTGTTGAAATCTTCCCTTTTAAATATACACATATAGGCCGTTTAACCGAGGTCTCCTCCGAGCCTAGGTATATCTTCAGGTCCTACATCCCGCATAAAAAGGGAGTCAATCTATTTACACGATTGCCACTCCATAATTTGGTCCTTTACGAGCGGATTTGTCCAGCTTTTAATATTATGTACTTTCGCTTCGGCGCTAGTGCTACGAACCGCCATCTTGTTAATTGCATTTTTTGCTAATTCACCTTCCATATACTTTCTTTATAGTAATTTCCAATAATGGCTTCTAACAAACTCGAAGCCAAATTAAAACAACTCATTGCCAAAAAAGAAGCTATTTATGAACGAATTAATCGTTTATACGATATAAGCAAAGGCATTTCCAATTACGATTATCGTTCAAATGAGCCATTTCTAGCCCAATCTGAGACTATCAGCGAACTTTATGACAAATTTGAAGTAACCATAGAATATACTAGCTGTCGCCCGCGGCTTCGCCCGCGTGAGTTTCGCTTAGATGAAAAATCTCTCTTGGAGCTTTTCATCAGATGTTCCTAAGCTTCAATTTTTATACGTCAGCAGAAAATGCTCATCAGGTTGAACGATTTTTGCTAAGGCGCCATTTCCATATATGTTATAGTGTAGCTGGTCTCTTGGAGCTTTTCATCAGATGTTCCAGATCTTCAATTTTTATACGTCGGCAGAAAATGCTCATCAGGTTGAACGATTTTTGTTAAGGCACCATTTCCATATTACTTATAGTTTAGCTGTTCCGTTATGGTTCTTCATCAGGTGTTCCAGTTTTCAAAATGAATTATAGCCTATATGTTGCCCAGGCTTAATAGCTATACAACAAAAAAAGTTTCATTCAAATCCGTCTAGTAGTTTTTGCGTGAAACGCGTACATACATACAGACAGACAGACAGACAGACAGACAGACAGACAGACAAGAAATTCCAAAAAATTTTTTTTGCTTTCTATTGTTCGTTTTAGGTCTCCCTCTATCCATTTCAGTCAAAAATATTAAATGTACAGACAAAATATTTTTACTGTTTTATTATATGTATAGATTAATGAGTTGAACTTTGAACTGAAAGAAACCCCACCTGATTACGCGGCTTTAAACTCGTTCGAAGAATTATATTCAGCGATTAAATACAAACGTAATCTAATTTTAGCCAGAGATAAGACTAACGTTGGCGTGTCACTTAAGAAAGGCCCTATAAAATTACCACCTATCCAGATACCTTCCTTTGATGGCAAAATTGAAAATTGGCCGATATTTTACGAAATATTTCGTAGTAATATTCACGAAAACGCTGATCTGACTGACTCGCAGCGTGTCCAATATCTCATGGGCAAACTTACCCACAGTGCTTTAAAATTAACTGCAGGTATTGTTCCCACGGGAGAAACTTATAATACAATTTGGGATTCTCTCGTTAAGAAGTACCAAGATAATCGCACTTTAGGTATTCATTATTTAAACAACATTTTGGACATTAAAAATTGTGTCAATAATACCGCTAGCTTAAACACTTTTATTGAAAAATATTCGGCGTCTATTGCAGCGCTCAAGCAGCTAAAGATACCTAAATTATTGGATTTTATTTTATTACATTGTGGTTTACGAAAGGTTGACTCTCAAACAGCCCAGCTATTCGAAACGCATATTAGTGGAAAGGAATTGCCATCTTATACAGAATTTATATCTTTTATACAAGATCATATAAAGGCACGCGAAAGATCACATACTAATAATTGTTCGCGGTTTGAAACGCGAGTGACAAATTCCACTAATACTTCAAAAACTTTCATATCAAATAGCGCGCCACGGTGTGAAATAGAAACGCTCTGCCCAATATGCGCAGGCGAAAAACATCCATTGTTTAGGTGTGAGCAATTTAAAAATATGAGTACACCGCAAATTCGTTTCGATTTTATTAAGTCAAAGCGTGCCTGTATTAACTGCTTAAGCCTAACCCACACATTGAATAAATGTAAGTCGCGTTCGACATGCAAGTTTTGTAAAAAACAGCACCATTCATTGTTGCATTTCTCTGAGAACAATAAGCCGGACTCAGCGCCAGGCGACAGCAAACCGGTTTGTTATCTAGCAGACGCCACGCAGTCTGCGCGCACCCAGCCCTCGCCGCCAGTAGAAAATACAACGTCTGTGACGTTAAACACAGGAATGCGAAATTCCAATTATGTTTTATTGTCTACGGCTCAAGTGTATGCGACTCACAACAATGGTCATGACAAAATTGTGGTCAGGTGTTTGATAGATAGTGCGTCTCAGAATAATTTAATAACTTTGAATTGTTGTAAGCGTTTGAACTTACCTATAGTTAAGCTACATAACTCCTCGTTACAGGGTGTTGGAATGTCCACGCAGTCAGTGCATGGCTATATACATATAAAAATAGAATCGCGCGTTAATCCCGAAGATAAATATTATATTCATGCGTTAGTGGTAGATTGCATCACAGGTAAGCTACCCGCGAATTATATTGAATTAAATGACGACATGTCATATATAAATAAATTACCACTAGCCGATTTAACTTGGAATGTGCCGGGAAATATTGACATTATTCTCGGCGCGCAACTTTTTCCATATATTTATTTAGGTTATATGATTGAGTCGGGCGGTCGCGCCCCCCCAGCTGTCTTGACTAGCTTCGGGTACGTACTGATGGGAGGTGCGGCAGGTCATTGTGACTCGTTTTCTCAATCTTCCTCGTTTACCGCGCTGACTAATACTGACATTGAGTCGGGTTTACAGAAGTTCTTTGAATTGGAGGAAGTACCATTTTCACGGCTTATTAGTCCATCCGAAAAAGAGTGCGAAGACATTTTTTGTTCTTCCGTCACGTTTAAGGACAGTAGGTATTTTGTTGACCTACCTTTTTCGCGGAACCCCTCTGAGTTGGGCAATTCTCGTGCAGTCGCCCACCGCCGCCTGTTGGCCCTCGAGCGTAAATTTGCGCACGTACCAACCCTACGCGAAAATTATAATAAAACCATCACCGACTATATATCTCAGGGTTATTTATCGGAAGTACCTGATTCTGAATTAACAGAACAGGGCTATTACATACCACACCACGCGGTCATTAGGCCAGACAAAGATAGTATTCGTGTGGTTTTGGACGCCAGCGCTAAGACGCACTCAGGGTTGTCACTCAATGACATTTTACATGTCGGGCCGAATTTACAGGCCGACTTATTTTTGTTATTACTTGATTTTCGTACGTTTCCCATAGCTATGACCGCAGATATTAAACAGATGTTTTTAAGAATCGGTGTTAATCCGCATCACCGCGAATACTTGCGAATTTTATTCCGCTTCAATAAGAATGAGCCTATTCGCACCTTTAATTTCAACCGCGTGCCTTTTGGGTTGGCGTCTAGCCCTTACTTAGCCATGCGCACACTACGCCATCTGGCGTGTGAGCATAGCGACCGCTTTCCGGACGCATCCAAATTGGTAGAAACCCAGTTTTATATGGATGATTATGTTTATTCTGTTCCTGATGAACAAACCGCTATAAAGTTGTCACACAACTTAATTGATTTATTTAAATTAGGTTCCTTCGACCTTGTCAAATGGGCCAGCAATTCACCCGCTTTGTTAGAGACCCTCCCTGCGTCTCACCGCTTATCAGTTAATTTTTCTAGTATGGATAACAATATTAACAATTTTAAAATCCTTGGTTTAACCTGGGAGCCCGCTGAAGATACTTTTTCTTTGACAACCAGCCCAGTGGACAGTAAATGTACAAAACGCACCATTTTATCATTAATTGCTCGCTTATTCGACGTACTTGGCCTTGTAGCGCCGGTCGTTTTGTACGCTAAAATACTTATTAAAGAACTTTGGTTAGCCAAGATAGATTGGGATGATGTACCTCCGCAGCCAATCATAGACCGCTTCACTGCTTTAGCACGGGATTTTCCCGCACTATCTGCTCTTAAAATTCCACGTCATGTTGGAGTTTTTGCAGAATCTGTCGTAAACATTGTAGCCTTTTGTGATGCTAGCTTTAGTGGTTATGGTTGCTGTGTATATTTACACATTTCTGACACTCAAGGTAATATAACGGTCCGCCTTCTTTGTGCGAAATCCAAGGTTTCCCCCGCTAAAGTAACAACTCGTTGCTGCTTTGTTGCTGTCTAAGCTTGTTAGGGTTGTCAGAGAGAAGCTTTCTGCCCGCATTCCGATTGCCGGTACTTATGCGTTTTCGGATTCCACTATTGCGCTCTCGTGGATCCATTCTGCCCCTCATAGGTGGTCTATATTTGTTAGCAACCGTATTGCAAAAATTCAGGAAAATTTACCTGCCGCTTGTTTCAATCACGTATCAGGGAAAGAGAATCCTAGCGATTGTCTTTCACGTGGCATGCTGCCTTCAGAGTTAATTGTACATTCCTTATATTATAACGGCCCGTCCTGGCTTCGTCAGCCTATAAATGAATGGCCATTGAAATTTGTTCCGACGGAATATGAGACATTACCGGAACTGAAATCTAAAACCTTTGTTGTTGAGGCTTCCCGTGCGGAACCACATATTATGGACACCTTAGTCAGCCGCGTGTGTTCATGGAACAAATTATTACACGTATTTCTATATATTCTCAAATTCACAAAAAGATTGAGTGGTCGTAACGCTGTTGAAAATATTCAAACCGCTGAAAATTTCATTATCAGAATCGTTCAAAACATTCATTTTTCTACGGAATTAGATTTAATTAAAGCTGGCAAACTTCCATCTAAAAGGTTGCGCAGTTTGTCCATATTTGTTGACGATCACGGAATCTTGCGCATCGGAGGCCGACTTTCCAAATCGGACCTACCCTACGAAGCGAAGCATCCTGCTTTGTTACCTAAACGCGCCCGCATAGTTGATTTAATTATCGATCATTACCATAACACTTATTGCCATACCGGTCCTGGGCTATTAATGTCCATCATAAGGCAGCGATTTTGGATATTGGATGGTAGGACAGTCATTCGCTCGCGTTGTCGCAAATGTAATACTTGCTTTCGTATTAAGCCTACTCACCCGACACCCAGAATGGCTGATCTGCCTGAGTATCGCGTGCGTGACGCTAAAGCCTTTGTACACACTGGGGTTGATTTAGCGGGTCCTATTGCATACATACCTATGCGTCGCCGAGGCCAACGCTCGCTGAAGGTCTACATTTGCTTGTTCATATGTCTAGTCACTAAGGCTATTCATATAGAATTAGTTTCGGATCTCACATCCGAAGCTTTTCTTGCAGCTTTAAAGAGATTTATGTCCCGCCGTGGTCCAGTGTCTGTCATGTACTCGGACAACGGGACCAATTTCGTTGGTGCTAAGGCCCGGCTGAACGAAATCTACTCTTTTTTATTAAACTCGCGCATTCAGACCGACATTAAAGAAGAACTCCTGAAATGTCGAATTGAGTGGAAGACGTTACCGCCCCGAGCTCCGCACTTCGGAGGAATTTGGGAGTCCAACATCAAAAGTATCAAAGCGCACTTGTACCGAGTGATAGGAAAGCAGCTTCTCACTTATGAGGAGCTCTTAACTGTCCTCGTACAGATAGAATGTCTTTTGAACTCACGGCATCTTAGTGTTTTATCATCTGATCCGCATCCTGACGTTCTCACGCCGGCTCATTTTTTAATGTCCAGTCCCATTACTTATTTACCTTCTTCTGAATTGACAGAGGAAAGTATGAATTTGACAAAGCGTAAAAAACTTTTGGATCAACTCGTGTTATCATATTGGAAAAAATGGCGTATTGAATACCTGCATACGCTGCAAGTCCGTCAGAAATGGTGCACTCACGATCGTCCCATAGAGATAGGCACTGTCGTTCTCTTGGGTCAAGATAACGTACCGCCCTTGACTTGGCCATTAGGTGTCATAAAGGAGGTGTTTCCTGGATCGGATGGTATAATTCGCGTGGCTTTAGTCAAGACTGTGTCAGGCACATATAAGCGTCCTGTCACAAAGCTGTATCCTTTGCCTACCCAATAATCAAACCGCAACTTAATCAAACCGCAATTTAATCAAACCGCAATTTAATTAAACCGCTTATTTAATCATAATTTCTACCGTAGATATCGATTCGCTGATATTCTCAGACCGCTATTACCTCTAATCTATCCTCCTAGCTTAATCTATCTTATCTTATCTAATCTATCCACCTAGCTTCTTGTCTATATTTTAATTTGAAAGCTCTGGACCTTTCAAGGCGGGGAGCTATGTTGAGGCCATCAGCCTCCAATTTTTTATACTTTCCTCTTTTCTCTCAACAATTCGGTGACAAGGCAACTTGATATCGCTGTCCCTTTTAGCGGGCAAATGAGGGAGCGAGATGGAATCTGCTTGCCCTTCCCGAAGCATCGCCGATTATCACAATTTTAGTCTCGTATCATCTGTCATTGAGATAGTGCGTGTGCCTCCGCGTCCAGTGCCGTGCGCGCGCGCCGATAAGAGATTCACCGCAGAACCAGGATATTCCGAAGGAACCACTTGTGTTCAGAAGAAATCTGGTGATCACCAGGAGAAGCCTTCAGCAAGCGAGCAAGGTAAGCGATTATCGAGCCCCCTGTCGAATTGCCGAATTGTTGAAATCTTCCCTTTTAAATATACACATATAGGCCGTTTAACCGAGGTCTCCTCCGAGCCTAGGTATATCTTCAGGTCCTACATCCCGCATAAAAGGGAGTCAATCTATTTACACGATTGCCACTCCAGCCATGTTGCCTTCTCTACCACTCAACTTTATGAAAGACCAAACAGAGATCGTGGTGGGGTGACGCCATAAAGTGCAACGAATACCTACACAACCTCACCCATCATCATTTGTTCGTCATCAGCTTTTATTCAGTTTCGCCTTGCACACTTCTGTGTATTTTTTATATTTGACTAATGTAAATCAAATGATCATGCTTGTACGAGTATATTGTAACTTGGAAAAGTTGAAACTGATTTCTGGGCTGGTCGAAATTACTTCTTAGTTTTCATAGATTTAACACCGACCGTGGTACTGAATTGATGCTTTACCAATTAGTCTAACAACAGTTTCCATCCACAGGTGCTGGCCCACACCCTCCAGGGTTTGGGCCAGGATGAGGGCATGTACCAACAGTACATCCCGCTGGCGCTCCACTTGGCAGACGATTTCTTCCTGACACATCCATCTCGCGACGTGCAGCTCCTCATAGCTTGCTGTATCGCTGATGTACTCAGGGTATACGCCCCGGAGGCGCCTTACAAGGACCAGGAACAGGTAACGAGAGGTTCCGAACTGTCTTGCGAGGCCGTATCTTAACAGGTTATGATCTCCTAGTACTCCATCTGGCTGATAACTTCTTGCATTCATTGCGGGACGTGAAAATCAATTCATAGCTTGTTGTATCGCTCATATGCTCAGGTTATACGCCCCGGAAGCGCTTTACAAGGACCAGGAGGAACAGTTAATGAGGGGTTCCGAACTGTCTTGCGAGGTCTGCTCCTGGTACTACTCTTCTTAGCGTGTCGACTCAGTGGATCAAATTTCTGAGGTCCTGGTACTACTGCCCGACGCGACGTATTCTTTCTTATCTCACATGTATTATACACCTACATCCGGATCTAAATGATAGTGAAAATCGCATCAAAATCAGTTGCGTAGTTCATAGTACAGCCGCGGGAAGCGATGTTATTTTATATTATATATGTATGTATTTATTGATGAGGTTGGCTCGGTTCAAGGTTAGATTGAGAAACTCATGAAAATGTTGTACTTTTTATGAGTCACGTGTATCAAATGTTTACTATGGATGGATATATTAATTTAGCATTCATGAATATATGAATTTCGATTGAATATCAAACCCGTGTCACTGTATTACTTTTCACTTACGTTGCATAAACACAATACTGTTTGCTGAACGTTTATTTTTGTACAAACCGCTTTTGGAACGAATAAATTATGAGAAACTGTAGTATTGACAGATTGGAATAATTTTGCAATATTTTGACGAATTTTAAATAGCGACTTTCCGGCTAAGACGAACAATAACAAATTAACGATAAGCTACATTCTCACATAATTGAAATTAAAAAAACACTTCTTGGTTTAATTTTGTATTCTAGTTGTATACATGTCAAACTGTTGCTAATTTGCAAAGAATGTATGACTTCCTTCCGCCACTCATAGTAGAATTTTACCAGGTATCAACTTTTACACGCAATATGTGAAATGGAACAAGCTAATTATTAAAAAATAAAAAACACGACTGACAACTTACATAGCCTATGTCACTCGGGGGAAATCACGGAATCTAACAATACCTCTCACATCAACATCTGTTCAGCCGTTCAGGGCTTATGGTGGAATAAATAAACTTACATACATACTGACATACTTGAACCCAGAAAACCTACCACTGCTTTTTTGGTCAGTCGTGTAAAAAATAGGAAGCCTTACACAACATGAGCAGCAGTCCATTGTATTTTTTCTCTGTGGTCTGCTCTTCAAGACAGATAAGACAACATAAAATTATACTGTCACGCTAATATTATAAAGAGGCGTAATCTTGGGAACTACCTATTAAGGGTCAGAAAGCTTGAATAAGAAAGTTAGATTTCACCCCCGACCCCCTGTAAGCTACAAGGGCGCCCCCTCATAGTAAAAATTAGCTCCATCTATCTCATAATCTGCAAACCATCTAATAAACTGTTTTTTATTTCAACCTTTTTCAACAAATTTGTTCTTGAAATACTTATTTAAAAAAAAAAAAACCAAATTAATGAATACAAAATTAAGGAAAAGTAAACAAAAAATGTGTTTTCGTAAAGCTACTTACGTAGTAAGTAATTCATGTATAGTACGTTGAAATATGTAATGTAACATTTCGACAACAATGTCATATTAGCGTTTGGCCAAGTGTTAAGTTTATGAAATTTAATTCGAAGAGTGCTAGGTTCGAGTCCTTGCTGTTATTTGGGAATTCGGTTTTCTTTTTTAAACATAATTTTATGGTGAAAGTGAGTTTGTTTTTTTGTTACCTCTTCACGTTTTATGTACCTACTGAACCAATCTTTCTAAAATTTTAAATACACATACCTAGTTAGAAGGACGGAGAAGGACATACCTTTCATCCCGGGAAAAAGCACTGTTCCCGATGAAAATTCACGCGGGCGAAGCCGCGGGCAAAAACTAGTGTTATAATATAACATGGGAAATTTCACATGCATTTAGAACAAGTTGTTAGAATAATGGTTACGTACGTACAGACGAAGTACCTACGTCAAAACGAGAAAGACTGTTCAAATCTCCTCTGTGATATATTTTTTTTATTTTTTTAAATTCTAATACATTATTTTATATTTTTTTTACACTAGCTGCGCCCCTGGGCTTATTTGGGCTATATATATATGGGCTTACCCTATTTGCTATTCCCGGTATTTTTCTACCCGTATACCAAATTTCATCGAAATCCGTCCAGTATATTTTGCGTGATTGAGTACCTAACAAACATCCTCACAAACTCATATCCAAACTTTCGCATTTATAATATTAGTAGGATACAACATAAGAAGAAAAAATATACACAGTCTGTCAAGAAATAAATTTAGTAGTGTCGTGGGTAAAAAGTGAACCAACATTATCCGATACATAAACGGTACAAATTAGAAAAAGAGGCGCCCTCTTGTCTGTCGGCTTTCTTATCGGAGTATAATTAGAACTTCAGAGAAAAATTCGCAGGTTCGATCCCCAGTACATTTTTTTTACTTCATTTTTTATTTGGTAATTATTTTGTATTAATAATTTTTTTGACCATTAATGAGTGTATTAAAAATGTATTTGTTCAAGAATAAGCATTTTTCGTGATTCACGTCGCTCTCATGTCGCAAAGCAGCATCGTGCTGTTTTGACGACTTTTTAAGAGCGCCATCTAGTTCTTGATTTGTATAACCACCTCCATGTTGTTATAATTTACGTAAGTAAATTTGCGGAGCAATTTGACATGCGTCTACCTTGTCTAAATGCCACCGGCAGTCTGAGGACAGAGAGGTAAGACGAGTTGCCATATGAACGACAAGGAAGGTATGATGTTTCCATTAAAAATTGCGTTGGACCTAGGTGAATAATGTTATAATTTATGATTGTGTAGTAATAAATAACTTGTTTTAAAAAATTCTTTAATTAAAAATTCAGTTATCATATGAACTAAATAAATGTTGAATAATATATTCAAAATATCATCGTATTACTGAGTTTTTTGGTAATTTAGGTACAATGTTTAGGATTATTTTTTATCGAGCAAACTTAGTCAAATCATGTTTTCGGTTCTTGTAGTGTGTTGCTAATTTCCTAATCTATTATTAGCAAAAATTTCAGAACTGTACAGTTAGTGCAAGCAAAGTAATTTGGTAGGCAAAACGCGAAATTCTGTTCCTTAAAGCTACATTATACCTGAGTTACTTAGGCTACAATTTATGTATGTACCTCCTGAGCGAAGCTTGGGCGGGGCGATAGTTGTACATAAACTGATCAAACACGATAAGCCCAAAATTTCGAATTTTCATCTTAAAAAGGATAATTACTGATTGACAAATCAATGCGGAGCCGAAACTGCTTAATGTGGGAAATATTGTATTAATGAAAATGAATGATTGTATGAATAAAATGATTAGGAATGTGGCCTGTGGTGTGGTGTGGGCTGTGTAGTGGCCTGTGTTGTGGCCCTAGAATATCACCAACCCATCTCTTCCCGTGGGTGTCGTAAGAGGCGACTAAGGGATTTAAAACACCGGAGGATGGGCAGCAGCATCTTTCCGCGTACTATGCCATCACACTGCGATCGCCAACCCGCCTGCCAAGCGTGGCGATTACGGCAAAACCCCCCATGGATAACATCCTTGGGGAGGCCTTTGTCCAGCAGTGGACGTCTTTAGGCTGAGAGAGAGATGGATTAGGAATGGAAATAGTACTTTTATATCATACCTACCTAAGCAGGCTCTGGCATGTTAGGCGACCAAGACTGTTTCATGAGTTTTTTTCGGCATTTCTTCTCAGCAGTGGTCGTTCCGAAATGCTAGTAGTTCGTAGCTTTGAGACATAATATATTATGATTAAATAATTAGTTTTCGACATGAAAAAGAGCTTTCTTTGAAGGCAAAGTTTCAATAAAAAAATTTGACTTTGACTTTGCAGTACGATAAATCCTATTATTCTACTCCACAGGTAAAGACAATATTCCTGTTCCTCATCAACCAACTCCAAGGTCTAAGGGACCCAAAGGACCCGGCCTTCAAGCGCTATTTCTACCTGCTAGAGAACCTGGCCTATGTGAAGTCTTTCAACATGTGCTTCGAGCTGGAAGACTGCCAGGAGATATTCTGTGAGCTGTTCGCGCTCATGTTCAAGATTGTCAAGTGAGTGACATGCAGTATCACGTTTTTATTCCTTAAGAGGTAGAGAGACCTCGCCTGTGTAATGGTGGGGTCATCGGCTGGGGTCCCCCGCTCCCCCCACCGCGCAGCAGACGAATGTCTGGTGGGGCGAAAAGGTCTTGACAACTGGAGACCCAACGTCAAACATAAGCTACTTTTATTTCAGAAATCAACCTCCAAGGGGGCAATGAGGTGCTGAAAGTTTGTATGAAAAACATAGGGGCAACAGCTCATAAAGACAAGATGTTTATCACGTCAAAATCTTTGCGTTATAGGTGGCTTATCTTAATTTCACAATATTATTTACTAGATTTTGCCCGCGGCTTCGCCCGCGTGAATTTCCCACGGGAACAGTTCTTTGTCCCGGGATGAAAGGTACCCTATGTCCTCTCCATACTTCCAGCTATGTGTATGCGAAATTTCAGGAAGATTGGTTCAGTAGATAAAGCGTGAAGAGGTAACAAACAAACAAACAAACAAATAAACTTACTTTCGCATTTATAATATTACTTAGGATAGGATTAGGATACGACAATTTAGTTCATAAAACCCTGTATTTTCCCAACAGCACGGAGCACTCGTCAAAAGTGAAGTCCTTCATGCTGGACGTGCTGTGCCCGCTCATAACGGAGTCGGACGTGGTCTCCAACGAGCTGCTGAACGTGATCCTGATCAACCTGGTGGAGCCGAACAAACGCGAGCACAAACACGCGCACAACCTGGCCAAGGAACTCATCATCAAGACCAGTGAGACTCTGGAGCCTTACATCCAGGGGGTGAGTGTAATCTGTGGTAATCTGTGCAAAATCAATAGGGGACCGGTTGTATGAGAATTGTTAAAAATATGTAATATTATGATACATATAATTAAACACATTTTGCGACTTTTCAGCGCGAGTTTATTCTCCAGAGCTAATTTATTCGAGTTCAAACTTTTAGGGAAAGTCCATTTTCTACGCGTGACGTCATATGAATGCACGTTTAATTAGGGGCGTTTTGGTATCGCCCAAACATCGCTTAAAAATGTGAATTGTTTTTTGCTATATCTTGGGAAATACTTTGGTTATTGATGTAATTCTTTTAAGGATGATTCTATTATTGTGAGATATTTCAAAGGAGCATTAAAAAAAAGTTGGAGTATATAGTCAGAAGACTAATTTATCCTAAGAAGACCAGATCCTCTTCCTCGCGTCGTGTTCCTCATTACTGAGGGTCGTGACTCCCCCATAGAATCACCTTCTTTCTGACTACTTTCCTTCACCTGTTTCGACCTTACGGTTCGTGGAGGGCCTTGTGAAGTTTGGTGTCTAAGTATGATCGCATTTGTTCCGACCATCTCGTTCGAGGCTTCGTCTTGTCACCTTTTTTATACTTTTTTATAATTCAACATATTGCGCAATTCAAGGGGATGAAATAGATTCTATCATCAATCAATATTCAATATTCATATATTATTAATTTATACATACATACGAATATATAAAATTCCTCCATTACTGAGTGACTGACAGTCAACGCACAACGAAAACTCAAAGTCTCTGTCCTCACGGGCAACGATTGTGGTCCAATGCTATCTATGAAATCGAAATTTCCCGTGTGAAAGCGTGAATAAATAAATAAGGTTTTTTTTTGTCCACAGTTCTTCAACCACGTCCTCATCCTCGGCAAAGAAGAGAAATCACTCGCGATATTCTCAAAAGTGTACGAGTTGATATACGAATTATACCAATGCTGCCCCAGCCTTCTATTAGCTGTCCTACCCCAGCTTGAATGCAAGCTAAAGTCGGCCCAATTCCAAGAGAGACTGAGCGGAGTAGCCTTACTCGCTAGAATGTTCTCAGAACCCGGATCAGAACTCGCCAAGCAATACCCAGCCTTATGGCGAGCGTTTTTAGGGCGATTTAACGATATCTCTGTGCCTATAAGGATCAAGTGCGTGCAGTACTGCATGCATTTCTTGGTACACCATCCGGATTTGAGGAAAGATATTACGGATACGTTGAAATTGAGGCAGCATGATGCTCATGAACAAGTCCGTTATGAAGTGGTAATGGCAATCATAGCAACGGCTCAAAGGGATTTCCAAGCCGTAGCAGAATCTGAAGACTTGCTACATTTTGTCCGAGAAAGGACTCTGGATAAGAAGTTCAAAATCCGCAAAGAAGCGATGTCAGGCCTCGCAATGATTTACAAAAAGTTTTTGACTGAAGAAAGTGTTCCGCCTGCAACAGAAAGGGCAGTACAGTGGATCAAAGATAAAATACTACACGGATACTACATGACAGCTTTAGAAGACCGACTGTTGGTTGAACGACTTCTGAATACATCATTGGTTCCGTATACACTGGCAGCTCCAATTCGCATGAAGAAGTTGTATTATTTGATGTCAAATGTCGATGATAACGCGACTAAAGCGTTTATTGAGCTGCAGAAACACCAGTTGGCTGTCAGACGTACGGTCGCCGAATGGATAGATTTACATAGGAAGCCTCAGACGCCGGCGGTGCAAAAGGAATTGATCGCTAAGGTCTTGCACATAAGCTCCAAATTCCTGCCGGAGTCTGTGAAGGCGCAGGAGTTTTTGAACAAATTCTCGTCGCATATGAAGATGGCACCCGAACTGTTGGCGGGGATGGAGACCATTTTAAATCCGAATGTGAGCTGTGAAGTTTGCGTACGCACTACTGTGAGTGGATTTTTTTTACTAATTCTTGTGGAGTAAACATTTTTTTTTGCCCTGAAGTGGAAGACACTAGGCTAGTAAAAATCTTGCAACACGTAGATTTAAATAAAACAGTCTTTCTGTAACTACTTATAAAATAATGGCACATTATTCATAGTCTGTTATCGGGAATACCTAATGTAGATTATAATGATACTTTTACACATTGAAAGTTAAGTTATTTAAGAGTTTTGTAATAACGAAACTCAACAGTCATTAACGAAAACGTCACGCTATGTTTTTGGATAGTAATTTAAAAAAATTAAAAATTCAGCTCTGAAAAGTTCCACTTATCAAGAAATAATTAATTTCTTATACAATTTTAACATCAAACTTAAATATTCACAGTCAAACGTCCTCAAAAAACTGGGCCAGCCGGTCATGACGAACTTATACTACAACACGGTCAAAATGCTGCTAGAGCGAGTCAGCTCGGTGATGATCGATCACGAGTCTCTGCTCATACTGGTTGGGTACGTGGAGGGAGCTGTGAAGGGCACTGATCCATCGATAGCGGAAGAGTGCGGTGAGTTACTGTGTTCTCCCTCTCTCTCTCATAATGCTGCTAGAGCGAGTTAGCTCGGTGATGATTGACCACGAGTCTCTGCTCATACTGGTTGGGTACGTGGAGGGAGCTGTGAAGGGCACTGATCCATCGATAGCGGAAGAGTGCGGTGAGTTACTGTGTTCTCCCTCTCTCTCTCATAATGCTGCTAGAGCGAGTTAGCTCAGTGATGATTGACCACGAGTCTCTGCTCATACTGGTTGGGTACGTGGAGGGAGCTGTGAAGGGCACTGATCCATCCATAGCAGAAGAGTGCGGTGAGTTACTGTGTTCTCTCTCTCATAATGCTGCTAGAGCGAGTTAGCTCGGTGATGATTGACCATGAGTCTCTGCTCATACTGGTTGGGTACGTGGAGGGAGCTGTGAAGGGCACTGATCCGTCCATAGCAGAAGAGTGCGGTGAGTTATTGTGTTCTCTCTCTCTCTTATGATGCTGCTAGAGTGAGTTAACTCAGTGATGATCGATCACGAGTCTGCTCATACTGGTTGGGTACGTGGAGGGAGCTGTGAAGGGCACGGATCCGTCCATAGCAGAAGAGTGCGGTGAGTTACTGTGTTCTCCCTCTCTCTCATAATGCTGCTAGAGTGAGTTAACTCAGTGATGATTGACCACGAGTCTCTGCTCATACTGGTTGGGTACGTGGAGGGAGCTGTGAAGGGCACTGATCCGTCCATAGCAGAAGAGTGCGGTGAGTTATTGTGTTCTCTCTCTCTCTTATGATGCTGCTAGAGTGAGTTAACTCAGTGATGATCGATCACGAGTCTCTGCTCATACTGGTTGGGTACGTGGAGGGAGCTGTGAAGGGCACTGATCCGTCCATAGCGGAAGAGTGTGGTGAGTTATTGTGTTCTCCCTCTCTCTCATTATGCTGCTAGAGTGAGTTAGCTCAGTGATGATCGACCACGAGTCTCTGCTCATACTGGTTGGGTACGTGGAGGGAGCTGTGAAGGGCACTGATCCGTCCATAGCGGAAGAGTGCGGTGAGTTACTGTGTTCTCCCTCTCTCTCAAAATGCTGCTAGAGCGAGTGAACTCGGTGATGATCGACCTCGATTCTCTTCATACTGGTATTAAACTTGAAAATTGAAGATAAGAATTCAATGTTAAAAATCTGTATCCCTTACAAACATACCATAAAATTTGTGTTCTCTTACTGTGGTGTTTTCAGTGTTCCTGTGAGAATTTCAGAATAAAAAGTATCCATGTGCTATTTCTGGTATTTTTATACCTTGTATATCAGTTTTATCGAAATCCGTCCAGTAGATTTTGCGTGATTAAGTTACAAACGTATATATTCAACCTATCGCATTTCTAATAAAAAAGTGTTATTTTTGGTTTCCAGGCATAGACATAAAGAAAGCGGCGGAGCGCGGGCTGAAACTACTAGTGATGCTGTCTTTCGTATTCCCCGCGCACTTCCTGCACGAAGATGTGTTGGATCGCCTCACTTCGCTGTTGGAGTTGGACGACGAGAGTGTAGCACCGCATATACTGGCTGCCCTCACTTTCCTTGGCAAATACCGGCCTCTCAGTAAGTGATATCTAAACTGAAGATGTGTTGGATCGCCTCACTTCGCTGTTGGAGCTGGACGACCAGTAAGTGATATCTAAACTGAAGATGTGTTAGATCGCCTCACTTCGCTGTTGGAGCTGGACGACGAGAGTGTAGCGCCGCATATACTGGCTGCCCTCACTTTCCTTGGCAAATACCGGCCTCTCAGTAAGTGATATCTAAACTGAAGATGTGTTAGACCACCTCACTTCGCTGTTGGAGCTGGACGACGAGAGTGTAGCGCCGCATATACTGGCTGCCCTCACTTTCCTTGGCAAATACCGGCCTCTCAGTAAGTGATATCTAAACTGAAGATGTGTTGGATCGCCTCACTTCGCTGTTGGAGCTGGACGACGAGAGTGTAGCGCCGCATATACTGGCTGCCCTCACTTTCCTTGGCAAATACCGGCCTCTCAGTAAGTGATATCTAAACTGAAGATGTGTTGGATCGCCTCACTTCGCTGTTAGAGCTGGACGACGAGAGTGTAGCGCCGCATATACTGGCTGCCCTCACTTTCCTTGGCAAATACCGGCCTCTCAGTAAGTGATATCTAAACTGAAGATGTGTTGGATCGCCTCACTTCGCTGTTGGAGCTGGACGACGAGAGTGTAGCGCCGCATATACTGGCTGCCCTCACTTTCCTTGGCAAATACCGGCCTCTCAGTAAGTGATATCTAAACTGAAGATGTGTTGGATCGCCTCACTTCGCTGTTAGAGCTGGACGACGAGAGTGTAGCGCCGCATATACTGGCTGCCCTCACTTTCCTTGGCAAATACCGGCCTCTCAGTAAGTGATATCTAAACTGAAGATGTGTTAGATCACCTCACTTCGCTGTTGGAGCTGGACGACGAGAGTGTAGCGCCGCATATACTGGCTGCCCTCACTTTCCTTGGCAAATACCGGCCTCTCAGTAAGTGATATCTAAACTGAAGATGTGTTAGATCACCTCACTTCGCTGTTGGAGCTGGACGACGAGAGTGTAGCGCCGCATATACTGGCTGCCCTCACTTTCCTTGGCAAATACCGGCCTCTCAGTAAGTGATATCTAAACTGAAGATGTGTTAGATCACCTCACTTCGCTGTTGGAGCTGGACGACGAGAGTGTAGCGCCGCATATACTGGCTGCCCTCACTTTCCTTGGCAAATACCGGCCTCTCAGTAATGATATCTAAACTGAAGATGTGTTAGATCGCCTCACTTCGCTGTTGGAGCTGGACGACGAGAGTGTAGCGCCGCATATACTGGCTGCCCTCACTTTCCTTGGCAAATACCGGCCTCTCAGTAAGTAATATCTAAACTGAAGATGTGTTAGATCGCCTCAATCGCTGTTGGAGCTGGACGACGAGTGTGTAGCGCCGCATATACTGGCTGCCCTCCACTTTCCTTGGCAAATACCGGCCTCTCAGTAAGTGATATCTAAACTGAAGATGTGTTGGATCGCCTCACTTCGCTGTTAGAGCTGGACGACGAGAGTGTAGCGCCGCATATACTGGCTGCCCTCACTTTCCTTGGCAAATACCGGCCTCTCAGTAAAGTGATATCTAAACTGAAGATGTGTTGAAGACTCGCCTCACTTCGCTGTTAGAGCTGGACGACGAGAGTGTAGCGCCGCATATACTGGCTGCCCTCACTTTCCTTGGCAAATACCGGCCTCTCAGTAAGTGATATCTAAACTGAAGATGTGTTAGATCGCCTCAATCGCTGTTGGAGCTGGACGACGAGAGTGTAGCGCCGCATATACTGGCTGCCCTCACTTTCCTTGGCAAATACCGGCCTCTCAGTAAGTGATATCTAAACTGAAGATGTGTTAGATCGCCTCAATCGCTGTTGGAGCTGGACGACGAGTGTAGCGCCGCATATACTGGCTGCCCTCACTTTCCTTGGCAAATACCGGCCTCTCAGTAAGTGATATCTAAACTGAAGATGTGTTAGATCGCCTCAATCGCTGTTGGAGCTGGACGACGAGTGTAGCGCCGCATATACTGGCTGCCCTCACTTTCCTTGGCAAATACCGGCCTCTCAGTAAGTGATATCTAAACTGAAGATGTGTTAGATCACCTCACTTCGCTGTTGGAGCTGGACGACGAGAGTGTAGCGCCGCATATACTGGCTGCCCTCACTTTCCTTGGCAAATACCGGCCTCTCAGTAAGTGATATCTAAACTGAAGATGTGTTAGATCGCCTCACTTCGCTGTTAGAGGTGGACGACGAGTGTAGCGCCGCATATACTGGCTGCCCTCAATTTCCTTGGCAAATACCGGCCTCTCAGTAAGTGATATCTAAACTGAAGATGTGTTGGATCGCCTCACTTCGCTGTTAGAGCTGGACGACGAGAGTGTAGCGCCGCATATACTGGCTGCCCTCACTTTCTTTGGCAAATACCGGCCTCTCAGTAAGTGATATCTAAACTGTAGATGTGTTGGATCGCTTCACTTCGCTGTTGGAGCTGGACGACGAGAGTGTAGCGCCGCATATACTGGCTGCCCTCACTTTCCTTGGCAAATACCGGCCTCTCAGTAAGTGAAACTGAAGATGTTTCGATCGCCTCACTTCGTTGTTACAGCTGGACGACGAGAGTTTTACTGGCTGCCTCACCGATATCTAAACTGAAGATGTGTTGATCGCCTCACTTCGCTGTTGGAGCTGGACGACGAGAGTGTAGCGCCGCATATACTGGCTGCCCTCACTTTCCTTGGCAAATACCGGCCTCTCAGTAAGTGATATCTAAACTGAAGATGTGTTAGATCACCTCACTTCGCTGTTGGAGCTGGACGACGAGAGTGTAGCGCCGCATATACTGGCTGCCCTCACTTTCCTTGGCAAATACCGGCCTCTCAGTAAGTGATATCTAAACTGAAGATGTGTTAGATCGCCTCAATCGCTGTTGGAGCTGGACGACGAGAGTGTAGCGCCGCATATACTGGCTGCCCTCACTTTCCTTGGCAAATACCGGCCTCTCAGTAAGAAACATGTTTCTCTGTTTGCTTAATTACAAAATGCCTCGTGGTCTCACCAACATTAAATAAATAAAAAAATTAAATAAAACCGGCGCTCGGGCTTCGCTCACGTGAGAATTTCGGGATAAAAAGCACCCTATGTACTATACCCGCTATTTTTCTACCCTTGTACCAAATTTCATCAAAATCCATCCAGCAGCTTTTGCGTGAAAGAGTCACAAACAAACATCCATTCTCACAAATATACACATTTTTAAGTGATGAAATTTACTTTTAAATATGATAAAGTAGGTACCAAACAAATTACATGAAGTTGAAGTTTCATCCATACCATCTGGATAACTGGCTGTCAACCACCGTACGTTTTAAAAGACACTTCTGCCACGTACGACCAAACTGTGGAACCAACTTCCTTCGGCGGTGTTTTCGAATCGATACGACATTGGAACCTTCAAAAAACGAGTACATCTTTTTGAAAGGACGGCAACACTTGTGATACCCCTGGTGTTGCAGTTGTCCATGGGCAGCGGTGATCGCTTACCATCAGGTGACCCGCTTGCTCGTTTGCCGCCCTATGTAATAAAAAAAAATGTTTTTTTCCAGGCGAGGCGTGCCCGACATTATTCCCAAGACTGATTACTCTCTGCAAGGCTTACGCTGAAGTTGGCACTCCGAAACAAGCCAAGAATGCCGTACGGTACGTGACTAAATTATATTATTTGAAGAGATTTTTGTAATGTAATATATAGAAACGTCTGTATTAGCTTTTGTCTGCGGCTTCGCCCGTGTCAATTTCCCATGGGAACAGTGCTTTTTCTCAGGATGAAAGGTACCCTATGTCCTTCTCAGTACGTCTGACTAGGTGTATGCGAAATTTCAAGAAGATTGGTTTAGTAGAGCATGAAGAAGTATCAAACAAACTCACTTTCGCATTTATAATATTAGGATTCATGCTTAATTAATTATTTTCCTATAGCAATGATTTTCTTCCTATTCAGATGTCTATTCGTGAACGTGCCAGAGCAGCGCACGCAGATCTTCACAGAGATCCCGGACACGCTGAAGGCGACCTCAGCCCACAATCGGAACATTATCGTACGGCCATCGTGACCCTGGGCCACATCGCGCACAACTTGCCCGACAACTTCCTGTGCACATCAAGAACATCGTCTCCAGGAAGGTAATGATCTTCACAGAGATCCTGGACACGCTGAAGGCGACCCTCAGCCCGCAATCGGAACATTACCGCACGGCCATCGTGACCCTGGGCCACATCGCGCACAACTTGCCCGACAACTTCCCTGTGCACATCAAGAACATCGTCTCCAGGAAGGTAATGATCTTCACAGAGATCCTGGACACGCTGAAGGCGACCCTCAGCCCGCAATCGGAACATTACCGCACGGCCATCGTGACCCTGGGCCACATCGCGCACAACTTGCCCGACAACTTCCCTGTGCACATCAAGAACATCGTCTCCAGGAAGGTAATGATCTTCACAGAGATCCTGGACACGCTGAAGGCGACCCTCAGCCCGCAATCGGAACATTACCGCACGGCCATCGTGACCCTGGGCCACATCGCGCACAACTTGCCCGACAACTTCCCTGTGCACATCAAGAACATCGTCTCCAGGAAGGTAATGATCTTCACAGAGATCCTGGACACGCTGAAGGCGACCCTCAGCCCGCAATCGGAACATTACCGCACGGCCATCGTGACCCTGGGCCACATCGCGCACAACTTGCCCGACAACTTCCCTGTGCACATCAAGAACATCGTCTCCAGGAAGGTAATGATCTTCACAGAGATCCTGGACACGCTGAAGGCGACCCTCAGCCCGCAATCGGAACATTACCGCACGGCCATCGTGACCCTGGGCCACATCGCGCACAACTTGCCCGACAACTTCCCTGTGCACATCAAGAACATCGTCTCCAGGAAGGTAATGATCTTCACAGAGATCCTGGACACGCTGAAGGCGACCCTCAGCCCGCAATCGGAACATTACCGCACGGCCATCGTGACCCTGGGCCACATCGCGCACAACTTGCCCGACAACTTCCTGTGCACATCAAGAACATCGTCTCCAGGAAGGTAATGATCTTCACAGAGATCCTGGACACGCTGAAGGCGACCCTCAGCCCGCAATCGGAACATTACCGCACGGCCATCGTGACCCTGGGCCACATCGCGCACAACTTGCCCGACAACTTCCTGTGCACATCAAGAACATCGTCTCCAGGAAGGTAATGATTCTTCACAGAGATCCTGGACACGCTGAAGGCGACCCTCAGCCCGCCCACCAATCGGAACATTACCGCACGGCCATCGTGCACCCTGGGCCACATCGCGCACAACTTGCCCGACAACTTCCCTGTGCACATCAAGAACATCGTGTCCAGGAAGGTAATGATCTTCACAGAGATCCTGGACACGCTGAAGGCGACCCACTCAGCCCGCAATCGGAACATTACCGCACGGCCATCGTGACCCTGGGCCACATCGCGCACAACTTGCCCGACAACTTCCCTGTGCACATCAAGAACATCGTCTCCAGGAAGGTAATGATCTTCACAGAGATCCTGGACACGCTAGAAGGCGACCACTCAGCCCGCAATCGGAACATTACCGCACGGCCATCGTGAGCCCTGGGGCCACATCGCGCACAACTTGCCCGACAACTTCCCTGTGCACATCAAGAACATCGTCTCCAGGAAGGTAATGATCTTCACAGAGATCCTGGACACGCTAGAAGGCGACCCTCAGCCCGCAATCGGAACATTACCGCTTGCGGCCATCGTGACCCTGGGCCACATCGCTGCACAACTTGCCCGACAACTTCCCCTGTGCACATCAAGAACATCGTCTCCCAGGGAAGGTAATGATCTTCACAGAGATCCTGGACACGCTGAAGGCGACTCTCAGCCCGCAATCGGAACATTACCGCACGGCCATCGTGACCCTGGAGCCACATCGCGCACAACTTGCCCGACAACTTCCCTGTGCACATCAAGAACATCGTCTCCAGGAAGGTAATGATCTTCACAGAGATCCTGGACACGCTGAAGGCGACCCTCAGCCCGCAATCGTGAACATTACCGCACGGCCATCGTGACCCTGGGCCCACATCGCGCACAACTTGCCCGACCAACTTCCCTGTGCTACTATCAAGAACATCGTCTCCAGGAAGGTAATGATCTTCACAGAGATCCTGGACACGCTGAAGGCGACCCTCAGCCCGCAATCGGAACATTACCGCACGGCCATCAGTGACCCTGGGCCACATCGCGCACAACTTGCCCCGACAACTTCCTCTGTGCACATCAAGAACATCGTCTCCCAGGAAGAGTAATGATCTTCACAGAGATCCTGACACGCTGAAGGCGACCCTCAGCCCGCAATCGGAACATTACCGCACGGCCATCGTGACCCTGGGCCACATCGCGCACAACTTGCCCGACAACTTCCCTGTGCACATCAAGAACATCGTCTCCAGGAAGGTAATGATCTTCACAGAGATCCTGGACACGCTGAAGGCGACCCTCAGCCCGCAATCGGAACATTACCGCACGGCCATCGTGACCCTGGGCCACATCGCGCACAACTTGCCCGACAACTTCCCTGTGCACATCAAGAACATCGTCTCCAGAAAGGTAATGATCTTCACAGAGATCCTGGACACGCTAAGAAGGCGACCCCTCAGCCCGCAATCGGAACATTACCGCACGGCCATCGTGGACCCCTGGGCCACATCGCGCACCCAACTTGCCCGACAACTTCCCTGTGCACATCAAGAACATCGTCTCCAGAGAAGGTAATGAGTCTTCACAGAGATCCTGGACACGCTGAAGGCGTACCCTCAGCCACCAATCGAGTTTTCATACATTACCGCACGGCCATCGTGACACATAAACAAAAACTTTGTACACATGAACATCTGTCTAGAGCTTGATCTTTTCTAGAGCATTTTTTATTGATGGGATTGTGTTCAACTTCCCTGTGCACATCAAGAACATCGTCTCCAGAAAGGTATAGAGTATATTATTGTCCAGAAAGGTAAAGGACACAATCGAGTTTTCATACATTTTTGGCCCGGAGCCGGCCAACAAAAACTTACCCATATTCTGTTAGAGCTTGCTTTTAGAACAGCAGGTTACATTACAGAGTGGGATGTCTATTGAAAGCGTCAAAGATAAGGCATTTTTCATCATTTACATTCACTTATTTTGTGACCTACATAGCTGGGTACATGTACCATCCTTCTGTCTCAAAAGTGTTCTTCATCATCCACAGCCTTCCGTGACCCACAGCTAGGTATAGGCCTCCTTCTGTCTACGCCAAAGTGTTCTTAGTTTCACTTAATAAAACTCTAGCAATGTTGGTAAAGGTGCTGAACACAGGCAGTTATAAAATGTTATACTATAACATTTGCTGTCTCTTTAACAAATTGTAACATAAGTGTAACAGGGACAACAGATGTTATTATATAACATTTTACAACTGCTGTGTGCGCACGATAATAACACACCCGATAAGAAGTTTCATTTGTATTTTATTAGAGAATTATTAGTTTCACTGGTACTATAATAATTTCTTATAATAATTATCTATTCTGGAACGTACATTTAGTGATGAAGATATTATATTTTCAATTTTCCAGATAGTGAAAGAGTCTGTAGTCCGCGAAGGCGAATAGTGGCGGACCAAACGCCTCCTGAAGAAGACTGGTGTGTGTGGAGGAAGAAATTGCCCGAGGAAAACTCGGTGCAAGCTCGAGGGCCTTAAGTGTATGGCTCGCTGGTTATTGGGACTGAAGAAGGATGAATTGTCCGCTCAGAAGACATTCAGGATGTTGAATGCTTTTATTGTGCATAAGAGAGTTGAGATCTATTGCAAGGTAATCTGTAGTGACAAATCTATAGATTTTATTAATACAAGTATATGGAAATTGCCTCAAAAAGTGTAGTAAAATGCTGCTGGGTCTAAATGCCTCCTGAAGAAGACTGGTGTAGTGAGGAAGAATTGCCTGAGGAAACTCGTTGCAAGCTCGAGGGACTCAAGTGTATGGCTCGCTGGTTATTGGGACTGAAGAAGGATGAATTGTCCGCTCAGAAGACATTCAGGATGTTGAATGCTTTTATTGTGCATAAAGGAGATCTATTGCAGGTATTTTGTAGTGACAAATTTATAGATTTTGTAGCATGCTAAGAGCTACTCAGCTCAGCTTTCTGAGTTTCAGGATTTCCATACATTTTAATGCTATTTTCGCGGTTTTTTCAAACATATCCAAACAGCTCTTAGAATGCTGATTGGATCAGATGGGTGTGTATAGCGATCTGGATGTCCTCCATTCTATCCCTGGATAGCCATTATCAGATTACAGCTCAGATCAATCCTGGCGTTGAACCAAAGCTTAAAAGTAACCTCGTTTATATGAAAATCGACTGGTATCCCTAATTAGCTGGCCACCACTGTAGTTGAAGTCCCAGAGCCAAACATAGGCTACTTTTTTAAAATTAACATCCACGGGGTATAGGGGTCAAATTTTGTATGAAAACACATTAGTACTTTTTGCCGCGGGCGGAGCCGCGGGGCAACATCTAGTAGGTAATAAACACAGCTTCAATTATTTTCTTATACCAAAATATGATTATTTAACTGTGAATCTCGTATATTTCCAGCAAAATCAGCTGTCTAAAGCGGAGATGGCACACTTGCGTTTAGCGGCGGAGCTGGCCATGCTTAAAAATCTTGCGAACAGAAGGGGAGTTTATTTCGGCGATCTACTACGGCCGAACAGTTCTACAACCATCGCATCTCATGATTGTGAGTAACGCACACAAAACTACTGTACATGTAGGATTGTTTTACGTTATCTCTGTTTTTTTTTCAGAAAGATTTCGTTTTTTCAGTTTTTTTTTTCATAAAATGCATATTTTTTCCTAAAACCGAAACATTCGTGAAAAATTCACGAATGTTTCGGTTGAAACTATTGAAAAAAAAAACGACGGAATTTGATAATTTTTCCTGCTTTTTTCAACGCCATTTTACGAATTGAACAAATTGAATTGATCATGTGACGAGGATGAAACAAACACCCTATACCTTTCTATGTATATCAATAAGGTAAATGACAAGTCAAATCAGATTTTTGTTTTTAAGACAGACAAAATAATAATTATGAGACTTGTGTGACAGTGAATAACGGTGTCGTCACTTTAGAGTCAAGAAAGCGTTCAATATACACTTTAATGAGAATTAAAAATTAGTAAACCATGTAAGTACAAATAAAATTGATCGAATATACACTTTGTAGGGAGGTACTTAAAGTTCGACTCATTGCATAGTTAAAATAAACGTATTGTAATTATTGTAAACTGATGTTTGTTTTAATAAATTCATTACTTTGTTTTTAGGACGAAGTTCCACAAGTCAGAGAAACATTTGCAGCGAAACTACACAAAGGATTATCTAAGGTAATGTAAAGATTTCGATTAAATTTGGTACACGAGTACAGTAGTTTCTCAGACGAAGTAAAAAGAATAGACCCGGCATAAAAATCTATATTCAAACAGTAGTTATGCGGCCGGTCGTCATGTTTTGTCTATATTATTAATACGCGCCATCTTTCTACCACTCATAAAATAATGCACTGTTTTTTGTAGGTATGTCATGTCTATTCTTTTTTCCTTCGTCCGAGTGTAGTTTTGTCTGTGCGTCTGTCATTCACTCACTCAGTAACGGAATAATAATTATTTTATTGTAACACTACATTCTACCATGTTTTAAGCGAATTTTAAATATATTATATTTATTTCCAGGGGCATCCCCAACAAATGCCTACTGCTAGATTTCCATGGGAATGTACGCGCCCTTGGCGGACCGGGAACCGGACAGACGGATCCGGAGGCCTGCTGCTGGTGGCAGTACATGTTGGCTGACGTGGTGCGACGTCGCGAGTACGTGCGCAACATTACTGTTGGCACTAAAGGTATGTCATTCACTGATATAACTAGCATTTATTGAAATGTAAAAAGGTAATTACACTGGGCGGCAGGGAACCAGACAGATCCGAAGGCCTGCGGCAGTACATGTTGGCTGACGTGGTGCGACGTCGCGAGTACGTGCGCAACATTTACTGTTGGCACTAAAGGTATGCTCATTCACTGATATAACTAGCATTTATTGAAACAAAAGGTAATTACACTGGGCGGCAGGGAACCAGACAGATCCGAGGCCTGCGGCAGTACATGTTGCTGGCTGGACGTGGTGCGATCGTCGCGAAGTACGTGCGCAAACATTACTGTTGGCACTAAAGGTACGTCATTCACTGATATAACTAGCATTTATTGAAACAAAAGGTAATTACACTGGGCGGCAGGAACAAGACAGAGTCCCAGGCCTGCAGCAGTGACATGATTGGCTGACGTGGTGCGTGTTCGCGAGTACGTGCGCAACATTACTGTTGGCACGGTGCCGGTATAAGGTATGTCATTCACTGATATAACTGCTGTATTTATTGAAAACAAAAGGTAATTACACTGGGCGGCAGGGAACCAGACAGATCCGAGGGGCCTGCGGCAGTACATGTTGGCTGACGTGGTGCGACGTCGCGAGTACGTGCGCAACATTACTGTTGGCACTAAAGAAATTGGCGTCATTCACTGATATAACTAGCATTTGGCCAAACGAAAAGCGTAATTAGATCACTGGGCGGCAGTGGAACCAGACAGATCCGAGGCCTGCGGCAGTAGCATGTTGGCTGACGTGGTGCGACGTCGCGAGTACGTGCGCAACATTACTGTTGGCACTAAAGGTATGTCATTCACTGGGATATAACTGGCATTTATTGAAACAAAGGTAATTACACTGGGCGGCAGGGAAACCAAGACCGCAGATCCGAGGCCTGCAAGCAGTACATGTTGGCTGACGTGGTGCGACGTCGCGAAAGTACGTGCGCAACATTACTGTTGGCACTAAAAAGGTATGTCATTCACTGATATAACTAGCATTTATTGAAACAAAAGGTAAATTACACTGGGCGGCCAGGGAACCAGACAGATCCGAGAGCCTGCGGCAGTACATGGTTGGCTGACGTGGTGGCGATTGTCGTCGAAGTACGTGCGCAACATTACTGTTGGCACTAAAAGGTATGTCATTCACTGATATAACTAGCATTTTATTGAAACAAAAGGTAATTACACTGGGCGGCAGGGAACCAGACAGATCCGAGGCCTCAAGCGGGCAGTACATGTTGGCTGACGTGGTGCGACGTCGCGAGTACGTGCGCAACATTACTGTTGGCACTAAAGGTATGTCATTCCACTGATATAACTAGCATTTATTGAAAACAAAAGGTAATTACACTGGGCGGCAGAGACGAACCAGACAGATCCGAGGCCTGCAGGCAGTACATGTTGGCTGACGTGGGTGCGACGTCAGCGAAAGTACGTGCGCAACATTACTGTTGGCACTGTTAAAGGTATGTCATTCTACTGATATAACTAGCATTTATTTGAAACAAAAGGTAATTACACTGGGCGGCGGGGAACCAAGACAGATCCGAGGCCTGCGGCAGTACTATGTTGGCTGACGTGGTGCGACGTCGCTGAGTACGTGCGCAACATTTTCACTGTTGGCACTAGCAAGGGGTATGTCATTCACTGATATAACTAGCATTTATTGAAACAAAAGGTAATTACACTGGGCGGCAGGGAACCAGCGAACAGACGAATCCGAGGGCCTGCGACAGTACATGTTGGCTGATGACGTGGTGCGATCGTCGCAGTACGAATGCGCAACTTATTACTGTTGGCACTAAAGGTATGTCATTCACTGATATAACTAGCATTTATTGGAAACAAAAGGTAATTACACTGGGCGGCGAGGGAACCAGACAGATCCGAGGCCTGGCGGCAGTACATGTTGGCTGACGTGGTGCGATCGTCACGCGAGTACGTGCGCAACATTACTGGTTGGCACCCTAAGGTATGTCATTCACTGATATAACTAGCATTTATTGAAACAAAAGGTAATTACACTGGGCGGCAGGGAACCAGACTAGATCCGAGGCCTGCGGCAGTACTATGTTGGCTGACGTGGTTGCGACGTCAGCGGTACGTGCTGCAACATTACTGTTGGCACTTAAGGTATGTCATTCACTGATATAACTAGCATTTATTGAAACAAAAGGTAATTACACTGGGCGGCAGGGAACCAGACAGGATCCGAGGCCTGGGCGGCAGTAGCATGTTGGCTGACGTGGTTGCGATGCGTCGCGAGTACGTGCCTGCAACATTACTGTTGGCACTAAAGGTATGTCATTCACTGATATAACTAGCATTTATTGAAACAAAAGGTAATTAAGTACTGGCGCGGCAGGGAACCCGGAGACAGATCCGCTGAGGCCTGCGGCAGTACATGTTGGCTGACGTGGTGCGATCGTCGCAGTACGTGCGCAACATTACTGTTGGCACTAAAGGTATGTCATTCACTGATATAACTAGCATTTATTGAAACAAAAGGTATCGTTACACTGGGCGGCAGGGAACCAAGCACAAACGGATCCGCCACTGTTGGCACTAAAGGTAGGTATCACTCACTAGCTTTTATTTTGCCGCTTCTTTTGAGGTTCCGTTCGTTCCTCAAAAGGTAAAAACGGAACCCTTGTAAGATCACTTTGTTGTCCGACTGTCCGCTGTCTATCTGTCAAAGCATTTTTCTCTATATGCAACTATTACCTACCTTAATTTAATAATATATCAAATACTCGGGTCCACGGTCTCCTTCTCAGCAGAAAATAATCAAGTATACGTTCACCACTACATACAAACATTCAAACAGAAAGACAGACAAAAATTAATAACTAATTTTTTTGACTTCTCATTGTTTCGGATTTTTTTCTAAAAAATCTTCATAAGTCTTGATTACTGGTCTCTGTGTTCGTGTTATTGACACAGACGGAGTTCAACAGTTTTATTATATGTATTGATTGATTGACTGATTGATTGATTGATTGATATTGATGATAACATATTTTCTTGCCTTTATATTTTCAGTGGAGCGCGCGATGCAGCAGTTACCACACATCCTGCCTGATTACATATGTTGGTGTTCGCGGTGCCTGGTACTGACACACGACCCGGCCTTCACGGCATACGACAATGTGGCGCAACTCAAGGTTAATATATTATTCCTCCTGTTTTTTAAGTCGTATTCATCATGACTGAGGACACAGTAATATAAGTACAGAAAGGAAGGGGCTCCTCCTGCCCCTCCCGCAATATGACGTACCCCGTACTTCTCCCCTGTTCGTTTTGCGGATTCAGGGGACGCTATGACTATGAGAACGCACACATTGACGTGTTCACGGATGTACGAGTTTCATTTCCGTAGTAGTAGTAGGTTTATATGACGCCCTGCTTTCTATGAGGGTCTCTCCCTGTGCTGTAGGAGGGTCGTGGCCGTTATGTCCCAAGAATGACACAACGACTATCTTGCAATGTTAATGGAGCGTTTTGCACATTGCCTTCTCCATTTCACACACTAGCTGATAATCATAAACCATGTGCTGCTGGTTTCCTCACGATGTTTTCCTTTCACCGGAAGCAAGTGGTGGTCGATGAAAACTTATATTGAAAACTTTATAGGTCATAATTAGGCTAATACAATTTGGTGATTTATGTGGTGTATGTATTAACTCAGGCTCGCGTTAATCCAACTTTCATTATAGCGGATGCCTACGTCATAACATCTACCTGCATGCCAAATTTCAGCCCGATCCGTCCAGTGGTTTGGGCTGTGCGTTGATAGATTACTATGTCAGTCAGTCAGTCACCTTTGAGTTATAAATATATAGATAGTATTCGCTTCCTCACTCAGTCCGACTTACATTAATAAGAAGCATGATGTGCTATTTCGCCTATGACAATAGAAATACCAAATATGTACGACAATGTTCAATATACAGAAAATATTTTATTATTTATGCGTCATTTTTACCTATTTTGAGGCTTGTCGTTTTAAATTTTGTGTTTGTCGTTTGAAATACTTGTTCATTTTCCAGATGGTGAAGAATTGTCTATGGTTCATCCTGGAGCCGCTAATCACACGCAATGATCTATACTGCTACGAGGTTCTACAAGATCTGGTCGAAAGGATGAAGTGCCACAAGATGCGCTCCAACGAGACTGACGGCTCTGTTAATTATGTAAGTAAAAGTGGGGCCATTATAATAGGTCACATTTGACATTATACGCTATCTCTTTTTCACTTTCTGACTTAGAAAAGAGAGAAGTCAACAATATCAAAGTCAAAGTCAAAGTCAAAATTTTTTATTGAAACTTGGCCTTCAAAGAAGGCTCTTTTCACGTCGATAACTAATTATTTAATCATAATATTTTATGTCTCAAAGCTACAAACTACTAGCATTTCGGAACGACCACTGCTGAGAAGAAATGCCGAAAGAAACTCATGAAACAGTCTTGGTCGCCTAGCATGCCAGAGGGGCTATTCATTAACTTTATACATACACTAGATTGTGTGTACAGTCAAAAATAAAATAAATAAATATAAGTAAAAAAAATAATAATAACTATAATAATAAAACATGTTATGTTTGTGATCAAAGTAACCACAATGAATTGGTTAAGAACAAAAATAAAAATAAAATTCCGAATCAGGATCGAAGCAGGATCCCTGGCAACACCCGTTCACAAGTTTTGAACATTTTTAGAAAAATAAATACTTTCAGTCACTTGGAAGATCACAATACACGTACATGTTTATCTGATGGCTTACGTCTCTTTCTGAGTAAGAAAGTGAAAAAGAGATAACCATATTGTCAAATATGGCCTATTAAATTGCCTTACTATAGTTGCGCTTAGGGGCTTCTTCGCTTCCTGGGAATTTTTCTGGGATAAAAAGTGCTCATGCTCTACTCAGTACTTTTGACTTGCACTTTTGTACTCAGTTCGTATGCGAAATTTCAGGATTTTTGGTTCACAGTAGTTAAAGCGTTAAGAGGTAACAAACTTATTACTGCATTTATCATATTAGTTTGGATCATGGAAACACAAGTGTCTCTTTTTAGTTGGTTATTTTTGAACTATTTCATTTATTTTTCAATATGTGTATAGTTTCCAAGGTACTGATCACGAAAACGATATTAATTTTTTTTTGGAATCCAAGATGGCGAATATATATATTATTTTAATTTTTGCAATATATTAATTTTAGCTAAATAGGGTTTCTGCGGGATTACGAAAATGATTTTCATTATAGCAATAGTATTATAGCGATTTTCATTATACAACTTCAGGGTATCGTTTTCGAGGTTTTTGGGGTGCTGATTACGAAATATTTTATTTTGGGATCCGAAAATTATATTCATTTTGGGATCCAAGACACCGGACATTTTCTTATTCATTTTAACTATATGGGTATTGTTTCCAAGGTTTTCGGGGATGCTGATTCCGAAAATGATCTTAATTTTTTATTTTGATTGTCTCCCACAGAAAATGTGGGCCACATGCGACCTGGCCATGTCCGTGATCTGGTCCCGCTCGTCGTCGTTCGAGCTGCGCGAGTTCCCGTCGGACGCTCGCATCCCCACCATGTACTTCGCACCGCAACCTGACTACTTCGTCAACACCAGGGTGTTCTTGCCGCCTGAGCTACAGGTAGATAGATAGATAGACTAACTGATAGATAGGTAGATAGTCTCTTACAGAAAATGTGGGCCACATGCGACCTGGCCATGTCCGGATCTGGTCCCGCTCCAGGGTGTGCTCGAGCTACAGGTAGATAGATAGACTAACTCCAGAAAATGTGGGCCACATACGGCCTGGCCATGTCCAGATCTGGTCCCGCTCAGGGTGTTCTTGCCTCCTGAGCTACAGGTAGATAGATAGACTAACTCAGAAAATGTGGGCCACATGCGACCTGGCCATGTCCGGATCTGGTCCCGCTCCAGGGTGTGCTCAAGCTACAGGTAGATAGATAGACTAACTCAGAAAATGTGGGCCACATGCGACCTGGCCATGTCCGGATCTGGTCCCGCTCCAGGGTGTTCTTGCCTCGAGCTACAGGTAGATAGATAGACTAACTCAGAAAATGTGGGCCACATGCGACTTGGCCATGTCCGGATCTGGTCCTGCTCCAGGGTGTGCTCGAACATGTAGATAGATAGATAGTCTCACACAGAAAATGTGGGCCACATGCGACCTGGCCATGTCCGGATCTGGTCCCGCTCGTCTTCGCTCCACAACCTGAGTACTTCCTCAACACCAGGGTGTTCTTGCCTCTTGAGCTACAGGTAGATAGATAGATAGTCTCACACAGAAAATGTGGCCACATGCGACCTGGCCATGTCCGGATCTGGTCCCGCTCGTCTTCGCTCCACAACCTGAGTACTTTCTCAACACCAGGGTGTTCTTACCTCCTGAGCTACAGGTATTGTACATCTATTTCTAAACATCACAAACTTGGGTAATAAGTTGATAGTTGATTGTACATCTATTTCTAAATACAAGTTTAATGATTTTACAATTCAATTTTACGATGTTTATCTATACATATAATAAAACAGTAAAAATATTTTGTCTGTACATTTAATATTTTTGACTGAAATGGATAGAGGGACCTAAAAAGACCTAAAAAGAACAATAGAAAACAAAAATTTTTTTTGGAATTTCTTGTCTGTCTGTCTGTCTGTCTGTCTGTCTGTCTGTCTGTCTGTCTGTCTGTCTGTCTGTCTGTATGTATGTACGCGTTTCACGCAAAAACTACTGGACGGATTTGAATGAAACTTTTTTGTTGTATAGCTATTAAGCCTGGGCAACATATAGGCTATAATTCATTTTGAAAACTGGAACACCTGATGAAGAACCATAACGGAACAGCTAAACTATAAGTAATTTGGAAATGGTGCCTTAACAAAAATCGTTCAACCTGATGAGCATTTTCTGCCGACGTATAAAAATTGAAGATCTGGAACATCTGATGAAAAGCTCCAAGAGACCAGCTACACTATAACATATATGGAAATGGCGCCTTAGCAAAAATCGTTCAATCTGATGAGCATTTCTGCTGACGTATTATGAAAATCTGGAACATCTGATGAAAAGCTAGTATCAGAGATCATCTTCATGAAAAGCTCCGATAGCGAAACTCACGCAGGCGAAGCCGCGGGCGACAACTAGTTGATAATAGAAAAGTATGATATGAATGCACGCTATGTATGATGAATGTGTTGTATTAGGTTACGCACGGAGCATGTAAATTGCTGATATAAACAAATGAAATATGTACTAAGTGTTTGCACTGCACAGGTATAAAGGCCCATTCAGACGGTGCAATTTTTTTGTACATTCAAGAGCATTCCCGGTATTTTACTACGCGTGTACCAAATTTCATCAAAATCTGTCTAGTAGATTTTGCGTGATTGAATAACAAACATCTTCACAAAATCACAAACTTTCGCAATTATAATATTTGTAATATTTTATATTTAAAAATTCTAAGTTTCGCATTTTATTTGTAATATTTTATATTTAAAAATGTAAAAAAGGGCTACAAAATGAATAAATAATGATAATAAATATTGTTTACCTTTCAGTTCCAACCAAAACGCTCGGCGCCTACGGAAACCAACAACACACGTGGCAAGAAACGTACACGACCAACACCTGAACCCACCAACACCAACGATGTTGAGGTATGTGTTCAACATCACTACCTATGTCAATCCACGGGAAATAGTACCTTATGGCCATTGAAGCGGTGGTGGCCAAGTGGTAATGACACCCGCCTGAGGTCTTGTAGGGTTCAAATCCTACCTGTGTCATCATAAAGCTGAACCGATTTTGATGAATATTCAAATTACTTTTTATTTTTTTATATTCTATCGTCTTTAACCAATGTTATCTTCGATTAACAAGACACCTATTTACGTGATAGCTCTGAAAACGGGCCTAGAAATAAGAGTACATAATAAGCGTGTGCTCCTATTTCTGATAGAATGGTCCATTGCACTACTAGCTTACATTTTTGAACGAAGGTATATCTATACATATAATAAAACAGTAAAAATATTTTGTCTGTACATTTAGTACTTTGACTGAAATGGATAGAGGGACACTTAAGAAGAATAATAGAAAGCAAAATTTTTTTTTTAAATTTTTTGTCTATCTGTCTGTATGTATGATCACGCTAATCTCCAAAAGTACTGAACCGGTTTACTTAAAACTTTCACCAATTGCTTTGTTTTAATTCGGCAAAACATTTACAGTTTGTTTCATCAAAATCGGTTCATAAAAAAAAAGTCAAGGCATAAGTTACGCGGACGTAGTCGCGGGCAACAGCTAGTATTCAATAAACACGGACTGTTTTTCGCGTAGATTTTGTATGAGAATCTGTGTAAAAAAGGTGTATTGTTGATCGAAGGATGCTATTGTGTTTTCAATGTCGCAATATTCAAAATCCCATGTGATGTTTCAAGCTGCCTGCGACCCGCTCAGGCAGTATCGACGCTAAGGTAATGCTGAGTACTGCCGACTTAATCTCTCTCGATTTAGTTAGTATTTTCTGACATGGTTTATGTGTTTGTGTGCCTTTTTTGTTGTTTTTAAATGATTTCCATCGTGAGTTTAATGTCTGTGTTGCCCGATATAGCGTAAGCATTCAAATCGGGCCAAAACATTATTTATTATTAGCGATGTGCCGCCGAGAAATTTACTAATTCCGAAAATTTCTTTCTTTGAAAATTTCCGAAAATTCTCAGAAATATTTCGGGTTTTGAGGAAAATTTTCCGTTCTAGAGAATATTTCCAAAAATTTCCAAGAAACTCCGCTGTTTCTTTGAAAATTTCGGGAACGGCACATCGCTATTTATTATTATTATTATTTAATAGCCATCTATGTCCTAGTATTGGGAAATATACGTATTCAATTTTAGACCTTATCTCATTATCTTAGAGACCGAAGTGATTACATATTAATGTTTGTGACTGTACATGCTATATTCGGTCTCATTGTGACTAGATCTCAATTCGGTTTCGATTTAAATCCTGACTGATCATCACTTTAATTTACTCAAGTGTAGAGCTAAAATTAAAAATAAAATTGGTAATCTTTGTCATAATTATAATACCTAACTTTAAATTGTCATTTATGTACAGACATCTCCAGAAGTGGAGTCAGAATTTCTCATACTAATTGATTATAGAAGTGTTTGCACTTAAGACCTTATGATTGTGTGTTGTTTGTAAAACGCCTATGTGTCTGTGCAATGTCAACCGACCGAATACGATGTTTCCATAGAAGTAGGTAGGCTGGCGCGGCGAGTCGGCGAGCGCTTCATACTTTTATGGATTTCATAGACATACTATGAACGATACGGAACGTTCATAGTATGTCTATAAAATCATTGCTTCTTCTAACTTTATGGTATCGTTACTTCGTATGGGTGGTCAGTATGGACCAGCTATGAAAATGAATATTTGACGGTGAATGAAAAAAAAGACAGACGCAAATTTATCACTTCAACCGAGTACTCGTTTTAGTTCAACGCATTTGTTAGTGATAGTTATCTAAGTATTTGTGGAATATTACTTTACCAACACTTGCCAATATAGGCCATTATAAGTATTATGGAGACTACTCTGATTTACTTTGCATGATAGTGGTTGCAAAATAGTCTCAATTTCTAATGAAAGGAACTGGATTAAGTGTGAGTATTTTTAAACAAATAAATAGTTGTGATTTGAAATATGTGTGTGTAAATGTGTAATATTTTGTGATTAATTCAAACATAAAATGATAACATAATATTAATGTATTGTATTGATATATTTTTCTTCGTGATTTTGCTTTGCATAAGTGATAGTTTTGAAATTAAATATAAACTAAATATTTACCTAATTATATATTATTATATTTTTTAGTGGACAACACATTGGGTGTAGCGACTTGCTGCAGGGTAGCCTTGCCGCAAAGTAGAAGACCGGCTATTATCTCTGAGCAGCAGCAACAATAATGTTGGAAGAATATGAAGGCGATGATTTTACCTACCAGGCGTTATGCTGATTTATTTGATGTTTCGATGCCTATCTACTGTTCGTCGTGCATATCAAGCTGGTGGCGTGCATAAAAAAACTGGATAATTTATTTCGCTTCCAGAAATAAATGTCATCCTTGGCCAGCGCGGTCTTCTAACCTCAACTCCATAGAAAATCTATGGGGCCTGATGGTGCATAGGAGATGAGCAAGGAAGAATTAGTTTCTCACTGTATGGACGTTTAGGACAGTTTTTTTGTGATTAAAATATGTATGTGTAGAAAAGACAACAACGGCAACTTTACAAAATAGTGAGTTAATTATTTGTGTTTAAATTTAATCAGTGAGTTCATTCATTAAGTAGGTATATTCCAACTGTCCTCTTTTTATTGTATCAAATCTGGTTTTATTAAAGTATAAACATTATTTAAATTATTTTTATATTTATTACTTGTTTTTGTATTTTGCACTACAAATACAAGGTTATGTTTCGTAATAGGAGATAAATTGTTAAATTGTTAGATGTTGAGGTTTAGTTTCAATCTTCTTTTCATGATGAAAACGAATACTTAAGCTATAACCTCAATATTTACTAACAAAAAGCGAAAGTATAATTTAGTAATAATATATAAAATAAATGAACAGATTCTTATAAGTAACTTACTACAGAATGCTTATTTTTAAGTTCTTATTTATTCTGTAATTAGATAGGGAAGTGATTAAACATAAATTTTGAATTTGTTAGTGTAGTTTATAATAATAAATTTTACATAAGTATACTATACCTATTTACATGAATAAATAGTTGTCATGATTTTTGAGAATTTTTATTTCATAACAAATATATTAAAGCATATCAATTACATTATATAAAAATACTCTTGGCTTATGAATTGAGTTTAATATGAAAAATAAAATATCTGGATGTGACTCGAACTTTGACCTGTATCAACTGCAGTCCATCCGACTACCGATTAGACCAGCAGATGCATTAGCTTGTGACGAAATTATCAATTGGTTGCGTGTCACCGTACTCACCACTATTGGTTTGCTTTATAATAAACTATAGGTAGTGTATTAGTATTTCTGTGTCAGAATTCACTACTTAGTACCCCGTAAATTTGATAGATGGCAGCACGTAGGCAGTATGAGCACGAAGCACTAGCATGCAGCAGAGTTGTGTCTTGGTGTGGGTGGGTAATATGATAATTAGCTTAGTGTGAGTAGTGTTCTTATTGTAATTATACGTCCGTAATATGGACGTAACGCACACAATGAAGGACTGCGCGCCTGCAAGGCAATATGATATTTAAGGTATGACTCCACTTTTGACTCTTGACTGTACATGCAAACATATCTATCGGAAATCAGGTCAAAGTTCTGATTACAGTACAGACATACAGACAGACGTTTGGCATGGCTCATTAGTTCTGGTTTTGAGTTTTTGCATTTTATATACATTCTTTTATTTCAGAAGTTATTCGATAGAATACATTTTCTTTATAATTTACCTGTGGAACTTGTATAATATTTTTATGTTACACAAAGGATATTTTTGTACAAGAATTACAAATAGAACTTTATATTATTTTACTTTTTATTGTGAGTTCAATAAACATGTAACATATACAATACAGGGTGACTTTTTGAACACTAGCCAAGTTTTTTCATTTGCCATTTCGCAGCAAATTTGGTTGATAATTGAGCAGGTTTCCAAAGAAATCTTTGTCAAAAAATCATGTTTTTTTTGTTCTTCCATACAAATTAGTCGATCAGCTGATCGGACTTAATATGGGAGGTAGAAATTATAGGTAGGTGATTTCCCACGGGAACAGTGCTTTTTCCCGGGATGAAAGGTACCATATGTCCTTCTCCGTTCTTCTAACTATGTGTATGCAAAATTTCAGGAAGATTGGTTCGGTAGATGAAGCGTGAAGAGGTAACAAACAAACAAACAAATAATAACTTTCGCATTTATAATATTACTTAGGACTTACGATGTTCTTCTTTTACTGTAAATTTCTTTTGGAACTATCATGTCTCAGTTGTATCTCAAAAGCCAAAGAAATCGTAATAAAACATAGAAGTCTTACAGAGATCTTGTCGTTTTAGTTCAATTTCTTTGGCTCTTGAGACACAATAGGGTAGATGACAACAAGTCAAATTAGTTACTTTTTTCTAAATGTCAAAAACAATAATTTATATGGGACTTGTATGACAGTACTCAACGGTGACGTCACTTTTAATGGAGTCAAAAAGCATTCCCAATATACTTTAATTAAATCTAAAAAATAGTAAACCATGTTATAAATAAAATTGATCAATTAAAGTGACATTCAATTATAATGTTTCATTATTTAAATAGCATCATATATTTTATTTTTTACCCAGTCATCATCCCTATTGAGACACGACATCTAAGTTTGTTATTATGAAGTAAAATCAGCCCCCTGATATATTAGATGTAGGTAAATGAAATAACAACAATAAGAATACTTTATTAACACATAATAATTTACATTTTAAGATACATAAAGTAACTTTTAACTAAAAAAAAGAAAGGAAGATGCGCAAAAGGCGGCCTTACCGCTGAAAGCAATTTCTTCCAGGCAACCAATTGAGAAATTGCTGTAGACGAAATATATGTTGTGCGGGTTGGGTAAAAAATAAATATGAAACTTATTGTATTGCATAATATGCTTTTGATATTGTAAAAATTTGGCTTGTGTTTAAAAAGTCGCCATGTATTTTAGAAGCGAATAACAAACTGTACATCTCTCCAACAGCCATCAGAAGCATCGGATACACAAATCCAACTCCCCGGCCTAGAACAACCCCCCGAAACAGACCTCGAAGAACCAGCGGCCAAGCGGACACTCAGCGAGTGAGCGGCCACTACGCCATAGCACCCTATTGGTAAACACTTGGCAATGTATAATGAAGTCCAGAGATGGCGGCACTGTGCAACTATTTGAAATAACGGTCAGTTCTTTTTTCAACATTTGACGGTACTTTGAAATTTGAGTTATTTCTCGTGTATCTTGATTTTTCTAAATCGTCATTATGTGTAAATATTTATACAGTAACACTTGGCAATGTATAATGAAGTCCAGAGATGGCGGCACTGTGCAACTATTTGAATTAACGGTCAGTTCTTTTTTCAACATTTGACGGTACTTTGAAATTTGAGTTATTTCTTCTTGATTTTTTTTTAATCGTTATTATGTGTAAATATTTATACGGTAAAACACTTGGCAATGTATAATGAAGTCCAATGCAGTAGCAGATGGCGGCACTGTGCCACTGTTATAAATAACGGTCAGTCTTCTTTTTCAAAATTTTGACGGTACATTATGATTTTTAAAACTCACGACTATTTCTCATGGTTTTAATCAAATTATTTGACGGTTTGAATTTGAGTTATTTCTCGTGTATCTTGATTTTTTTGAATCGTTAACTTATTTTAGTAATGTGAATTTTTTTATATGTAACACTGCTTGTATGTTGATTAAAATTCCGACTTGCATAATATTTTTTTTCTAAATTGACCTATGATACCTATCATAATTAAAATATAAATTAATATTTGTATATTTGAGGTTGCAATCAGTGAAAGCCAAATTATGTAACTACATATTTTGTTTTTTTTTTTAATCGATCATTTTTGGTTTATATTAGAAAAATCTGGTACAAATAATTTTTTAAATTGGATATGAATTTGTATAATGACTCAAGACACTACACAATTTGTGGTTAGCAAAAATATTTGAATAGATTTGAACCCAATAACACTACACATAGTGTGGGTAGCAAGAAAAATGTGAATAGATTCGAACCCAATATCCATGGGATATAACATGTACGTAACGCCATTTCGGGTTTTGATACGCTTAATTGAAGACTGGCAAAAATCATGGTACTGTCAAACGCGGCCGTTTATCAAACGACTATACACTTTATTACAGCAATGATAAAGTATAAATTCCCTATTCGAGATTTAGTTACGTAAGTAACTGTTTTGTCGCGTGTATTACGCTGTTTTGTGAAGTTTTTGAGATGAGAAAATGGTTTGTCAGCCGGACAGCTTTTCCTATGGGCCCAAATGGTGTCCATATTTGGTGTATAATGTATATGACAGAAAAAAAATAGGTATCGAATATTTTGTGGATTTATAACGCTGGTAGCGAATTTTCATTTCCATTTTTTTTTAATGGCCACTACAGTTATGTTACATACTCTGCCAATTTTTTGAAATAAATTAAATTAATATTTATCACGGTTATTATGACAGAAAAAAAAAACAAAATAAAAATATATAACAGAAAAAATATTTTTTATGTTATAACAACCAATCAATTATCAAATTCGCTTGCTTAATATATTTATTTTACCAAAGCAATATAAAAAGTACTCTTTTTGTTTATATTTTAATTTTCAGACGAATATTTCTTTTATTTTGAAATCAGTATTCAAATTGATTTAATCAGTTCATTTGAATGATCAATATTAACAAAGTGGGTCTCGATTCTGCTAATGTTAAGTCGAATCGTGTGTCAATGGTTTTTCAGTAGTGCTATTTTACACACCAGTAACAAGAACTTGTACCAAGCACTATTATAGTTTGTCAAAGTCAAATTCAAATTTTTTATTGAAACTTGGCCTTCAAAGAAGGCTCTTTTTCACGTCGATAACTAATTATTTAATCATAATATATTATGTCTCAAAGCTACAAACTACTAGCATTTCGGAACGACCACTGTTGAGAAGAAATGCCGAAAGAAACTCATGAAACAGTCTTGGTCGCCTAATATGCCAGAGGGGCTATTTATTAACTTTATACATACACTAGATTGTGTACAGTCAAAAATAACATCATAGTTTGAAATCTCAAACGCCCCGAACCTTACTTATATTCTTAGTAATTAAATTTACGGAATGACCCATTCCTACCTCTGTTATAGGCATTCCTATTAAGTTGTCTACAATAGACAAAATCAAAAATTCTCTATTGAAACTTGGCCTTCAAAGAGTGCCTTCTTTGAAGGCCAAGTTTCAATAGAGAGAATTTTTCAAGCCGAAAACCAATTATATAATCATAGTGTATTATGTGTCAAAGCTACAATTTACTAGCATTGTGTTACTAACATTGTTGTTGTGTTGTGATAGAAATGTATCATTGCGGCGAGTAAACAAATAGGCACTTAAGTTATGAGATTTTGAGCTTCTGGTGGACGTTTGGCCCACAGTATCGTCTAATATCAAATATTCTTCTTCTTTTCAGCCTTTTTCTACCAAATAGTTGGTGTAGGCCTCCTTCAATCCTCGCCATCTTTCTCTGTTTTGGGCAGTGAGAGTCCAGTTGCTGCCTGCGATCTTTTTGATGTCGTCTTTCCATCTCATTTGTGGTCTACCCCTGGGGCGCTTTTGATCCCATGACGCTTGCACCATGAGTCCGTTTTTCTGGCAATGTGGCCGGCTCACTCCCATTTTAACTTGGCCACTCTTTGGCCAACGTCTGAAACCTGGCTATGATGTCTGAGCCACTGGTTTGTCTTCCTGCCCCTTAAGCTTACGCCCAAAATCTTCTTTTCCATTGCTCTCTGAGCTACGCACAATTTGTGTATTTCGTCTTTTGTGGTGACCCAGGTCTCTGCTCCGGAATATCAAATATAGGTTTTTGATATTATCTCGTATAACATGCGTAAAAATTAGCATTGAAAATATAAGAAAAGTAAGCATTGTAACTTATACTAGCCGCGCCCCGGGGCTTCGCTACCGTAGGAATTTCGGGATAAAAAGTACCCTAGGTGCTATTCCCGGTACTTTTCTACCGGTGTACCAAATTTCATTGAAATTAGTCTAGTAGATTTTGCGTGATTGAGTAACAAACATCATCACAAATTCATATCCAAACTTTCGCATTTATAATATAAGTAGGAAGTAGTATAATAAATGATTTGATTTGATATCTTTACCTTCGTCTACCGTATGTGTATGTATTCTCTTGTATGTGTACACTCTTCAACACATCGAAGACTATCCTTTCCGTAAATTTCCTTACTGAGAATATAAGTAAGATCTGGGGCGTTTGGGATCTGATTTTTGCATGAATGAAAGAGCAGAAATGTTTTTCCAACTGCTAAATGCCGACATTTATACGAGACATTTTGTCCGTTTGTTTATACGCGGTGTAAAATTACGATTGGTTTCACCAATTCGTTAGGCCTCTCCTGTGTTATTCTAACTATTTTGCTAGCTTTCCATCGAAGACTTTGAAGCAATAAAAAAAGAGTAACTAATTCTGGTGAGTATTTCAACTCTAGGGCCATTTAGACGGTACAAGTTTCTTGCCTGTTGCATACAATTAAATTGAAGCAAGTAAATACTTGCATGGTCTAAACAACAGTTGCTTGCCATTATTCATAGTCATTTGTTGCACTGCAATATTGCTCTTGTATGTATGTACAAGAAACTTGCATCCTCTAAATGGGCCTTTAGGCTTGTGCGATATGATGCCACTAGAATTTTGATCTAATATCTCAGTGTTAAAATTCAAAATGAAAATATTGTGGGATACTGTGTCCGCAGATTGTTGGGAAGCTAGCGTTTAGAGCTAAAGAGAGAAGAGTCTGTATTATAGTTTTTTTTTTATTATTATTTTGATTTAATTGTAATTGTTTGCGCGTTGTTTAGTTGTAATTAGTTCGGCTGGTCGATACGTTTATGTAAATTGCGCGCTTACGCGTATTATGTTTAAGTATACCTAATATTTTTGCGTGTTAAAACAAAGTTAATAATATTTTGTAATGACTATATCGTTTGCCAATTGCAAAATGAACCTATTTGTATCCTTTTTATATGATGAACAGTTTTGGAAAAATACTCGATTTTTTGAAAACTTCTATGCTATTTGTAAGTGATTGAGAAATAAACATACAAATATATAATACAGAATATCTTTATTGCCCAGAAATAAAATCACATTTGTACAAAGATATAATTGTTTAACATATGGACCAATGGCAGGCTTATTGGTAAGCAATCTTTGGGTAATTCCAAAAAAATATTCGCACGTAAGTTTCGTGGCGAAATTTTTCATGGTAAATTGGAGAATTACCTATAATTTACCATTAAAAAATTCGCTACGAAAGTTACGCAGAGAATAATGTTTGCCAACTGTTGGGTAGTAAGGAAGAATGACAGAATAGGGCGGTAATATCATAATAGGAGGGTAATATCACATTTATAACATTCGTAACATTATTAACTTTGATTTAACACTAAAATGCCGTAGCTTATAACGCCGTCAAATTTAAACGTGTGATGTGAACTTATTTCGGGCATAATATCGGCAGTGATGAATGTATGGACAAACTTATTTTATCGAATGAACAATGTAATGAGGGTAATCGTATTTACGCTCACTAGTTGGCGCCACTGGCAAGTATGGTCATGTCAGTGGTACAATACTGTCATTTGAATTTGACACATCGACATTGACAGCGTTGTACCATCTGACAGATGTCTGCCCTTACTCGTAGATCGATCTGGTGGAATATTTGAATGCGATATTCGAAATGTAAAATTTAAATAATAACGTTATTTTCTCAGATTTTGAATAATATAACGAAATTACAGTTTTGTTACTGTGCTTAATTTTAATTGGATCGCACGTTTTTTGTAAGGGCGATACGATTTAGTTTATTTACTTTAAGTGTACCAAAAAAGTCCTGTGGATGCGGCGCGATGTGCCGCTGTGATGATTCTCTGTAGTTATGTATTAAAATAAAATAATAAACATATAATTGTGTATTTTATTTTTTATTAAATTGTAAATATCTATAACATACATAATTTTCTCTAAAAATCCTTTAAAAATCATGTACATTACAGAGCCTAACACACGTAAGAAATCTAAAGGTTTGTAAAGAAATGTACGTCAGTAATTCACGTCCTATATAAAAATACAAAATTACATTTCATATTATATAAACAATTCTTAAATGCTACGTGTATTTGAGCTCATAAACATAGTTAAAAAGATAAAATTAATTTTCTCTAAAGAAAACACTTTTCGAGTTTACAACATTAATCTAGTTAGTAGTATTTTATTCATACGAGTACTTTTTGGTTTCGACGTGTTGCATCAGATTTGTCCATGAGTAATTTCGCGAATAACATATTATATGATAGCGAAAAACTGACATGAAAAAAGTATTGTTGATAAAATATCGTATGATTGATGGATAAAGAGTTCCCAATCAAATAACTTTCTACAGTAATTTTTGAATACATTGGTTGCTTGCAACTTATAGATTAGTAATAGCAGTATATGGGTTGTAAAAGATCTATCCAAATGTTGTATTACAGTTTAATGTTATATAAACATTGATAAGTTTCATAACTACCTAAATAAATAAATAAATTTCAGTCGACTAGACTAATGTAATTCATTTTGATTGTGACGCAGACATGCACTTTCGTCGAATGTACATACATACATATTATCACGCCTTTTTCCCGTGGGGGTAGGCAGAGACTAGCGATATCCACCTGCTACGATCCTTACAGATCTCTCTTGCTTCCTCTACACTCGTCACTCTCTTCATATATGCTCTCCGGTTACGGGTGGTCCTAATATCTCCTTTCGTCGAATATGTTTTTAATTAACTTATAGAATTAACATAAATCTATGAGTATTTATCTAACGATGCCTATTTTATAATAATTGGGTTTCTAATTCACTGAGATAAAGCGTGAATGACATTATGACTCGTCGCGAAAGTAACATCTTGCATCACAACCATCAACTAGGTCTAAAGTCATTATAATTATATTTTATTATTTATTGTACTAGATTTTGCCCGCGGCGTCGCCCGCGTGTATTTCCCACGGGAACAGTGCTTTTTCCCGGGATGAAAAGTACCCATGTCCTCAGTACTTCTAACTATGTGTATGCAAAATTTTAGGAAGATTCGTTCAGTAGATGAAGCGTGAAGATGTAATAAACAAACTCACATTCCCATTTCTAGATAGGATTAGGACTATCCTAATCCTAACTAAAATCATAAATGCGATGTGAGTTTGTTTGTTACCTTTTCACACTTTATCTTCTAAACCAATATTCCTGAAATTTCGCATACACATAGTTAGATGTATTAAGAAGGACATAGGTTACCTTTCATCCCGGGAAAAAGCACTGTTCCCGTGAGCCGTGAGGTGAAGCTGCGGGCAAAAGCTAGTTATAATATAATCTGAGGTTTAATTATTTTCTTATTTACATTAAATCAACAATCCTATACAAAAACCGGCTCTGGTTTCTTCCAATAGCTCTGTATCTGTTCCAAACTCTTGCCTTTCGTCTCTGGCACCCACAGTATCGTATACAGAAAGCCATAGAGTGTCACCGCGGAGAACGTATAGAACACCACGTATGGTCCAAACTGGTTGGCGACTGGCGTGTAGAAGATTACGGTCATGGAGCTGCAGAAGAACGAGAAGGCCATGGAGGCGCCCGCCATGCGTGCGCGCATCTGAAATGACAAGTTTTTTATGAAGTGTGGTAACATAGTATCTCAAGGAAATTTGGGAATGAAGTCAAAGTCAGTATCGTTATATGCTCAAGGAAATTTTGGAAATGAAGTCAATTGTTTTTATTTAAATTGGCTTAAAAATAGCACTTTTAAATCGTCGTCGTTGACGTCAGAAGATTGCTTGAAGCTAAGTTTACCACCGCCTCCAAAGCTCCAATCTCTACTGCTGCATTTTCTCCAAAGGCTTCACTTTACAAAATATGATAAAGTTAAATGTACTCCATACAAATTCAGCTTAGAATGTTCGCAAATCAAAAGAGAATGCTCTTAAAAAAGGCACGTCCGGAAACGTTTTTGAAAGCTTTTGCTTCTTTCTTACTTTACTACTACTAGATTTTTACTTTTTACTAATCATAATTGACGATATTTGCTTTTTATATAATATACTAAGTGTGTTTACAGTTACTATCTTGTAGTACGGTGGGTCTGAAGCGTTATCTACAACACCATGTGTAGTACTTATATTACCTTATTCTGTGACTGAACGGTCGCGTCGGTTCAAGATTCAATTAAAACACTTATTTAAAATAATAATGTTTCGTCAGCTTCTGGTCAGTCTGCTTTGTCTTGCTGTCCTGTCGGTCGATCCTCTCTTTTTTTCCTTGTCCGTCAGAGGTCATAGAGTCTGTCCATAGTCAAGTCAGTAAGGAGGCTGAACGCCACTACAGTGACCATGTCTAACTAAAGCACCGCGTCACACGTCTCGAATATCCTTACTAAACCTATATGCCCATGTATCGGAAAGGTACAGTGCTTGAAAATGGTGTGCTAATTATTTTATTATAGACAACGTTTTCTGTTGACTTTTTTTGAGTTAAATGTACGACTCAATTCTGGTTCTAAATATATATTTAATATCTCACCTGCCCCAACTGCCCTTCCTCCTGTAGCTTAGAAGACCTGAATAAGGCCAACGATGGAAGGAGGCTAAGGATGGGTGGAAGTGGCCAAATACTGGTAAAAAAAAATGTAATTGTTCCCATTTCGACTCGAGATGATGATGATGATCACATGTACGACTCAATCGGGTTCTAAATACCTATTTAAGATCTCACCTGGAAGGTAAACACTTCAGCCATAATGACCATCGGCACAGGTGCAAGCCCCACACCATAGGCGAGGATGCACAGGCATACGGCCGCCACGGGTAACCATGGGACTGCCCCGGTGCCGAGCAGGAAACAGGTGGCCAGGGTCGCCATGCAAAGCGAGACTAGCAGGGAGCTGATTGCTAGGGGAATCTGTAACAAAAAGGTCTCACAAAATCTTTTCATCTTGATTTTTTCACTATATGTAAGTACGTATATATTTTTAAGTCTTCGATTCATTATATTAATTCACTAGCTTTCGCCCGCGTGAATTTCCCACGGGAATAGTGCTTTTTGCGGGTATGAAAGGTAACCTAAGTCCTTCTCAGTACTTATAACTATGTGTATGCGAAATTTCAGGAAGATTGGTTCAGTAGATAAAGCGTGTAGAGATAATAAACAAACTCACTTTCGCATTTATAATATTTGTTAGGATTTTTTTTAACAGTTTTTAATTCATTATAATTGTGAGGTGAAATGATTGCTAAATGAGGCAAGCGTAAATCCGAATAATCTTGAGTAGGTACGTACGTAGAATAGTCGTGTGTATGTACATATTTTATCGCGATTTTGTATACCTTTAGAACGTGTTTAATTAACCTGAACAAATATTTTTTAATTAAATCCAAATGGTACATAATTCCAAAGATTAGCTCGTTCAAACAAATAACAATCTTCAGCTTTATTACATTAGTAGAAACAGATAAAAGTTTTAATTTCCTGTAGATTAAAATATTTGTTTATTTTTTTGTTGGCAGGCATCTAGAATGCTCACTAAATTATATATTGAAATTACCTACTAATGTAGTTGGCAAACATAGCGTCCATTGCTAATGTGTATACCAAATAGAACAAACGTCATATACCTACTTAAAGTAGAGGAAAGTAACCAGATATGGGCTACCATTTTGTTTTTGAACCAAAAATAAAAAACTATTTAAATAATAAACTTTTATTAATGTAATAGTAATCAGTCATATGTTTTTCCATAACACAGTAATAGTCTTATTGTTTTAATAATAAACTATTATTTCAAAAACAAACAAATAACGTAATTGCAAAAAAGTCACTAAATATGGACCAGACCCTCAAATATGGGCTATTAATACGCACCCAAGTATTTCTTAGGAAAATAACAATTATAAAACTTAATATCTAAGTGGAGATCAAAGAACAATGGTAACTTTAAGTAATTAATATTTTTACTTGCAAAAATCACATATCCATGTATCAAATTCTGGCCCAGCACAATCATTATGTGCCCAAAGCTCACACATCAAGCATCTAACCCAGAGTTCTGCAGAACATACATTCTGCGTCTGCAGAATTAGGTACATCACCAAATATAGGATCAGGATCAGAATCCGAATCCAAGGGTACATCCTCTTCATCTTCACTAACATAGCCCATATTCAAAATTCATGATTAAGATAAATTTAACCTTTTTTTTTTAAAATAACACAGAAGCAAATAAGTAAAACATCCAAAAACATGAAATTATACTCATATCCTACTAATAACATAGATAGCCAATTTATTACACCCTTTTTTTATTAAAATAACAACATATATTTACGTACCTTACAAAATTTTGCGGCAGCAGCCGAGAGTCAACGTCCTACACTAGCAGCAACTCGCGTCGAACCGACGAGACAGAGTGATAGCGATCACGGGGCGAATGAAAGCGACAGAATATAGTCGCTCGTTGCGGCCTTGGGTTGTTTGTTTATGAGAAATGTTACTAGCCCATAATAAAACACTAGCCCACATTTAGTTACTTTCCTCTACAATCAAGAAAGTAATACAGTATTAAAAAAAAAAAAAAAATGGTATTGCAACTTCAACTAATTGGAAGCATTCGAGATGTGGTGTATAGATTGAAAAGAATTAGCTGGATAGAAAGAATAACGAACGAGGAGGTTCTAAATTGAATAGGAGAAAAAAGGAACACTGTCAAAATAGCGCAGTAAATAGAGCGAACCTTCCCTAGGGGTTGATTACGTGCGGTCCAGTAACTCAATTTTTTTTATATTATTGTTTAGGATGGTTGTAAGTATTTAAAATAAATATGGCACAATTGAATAGCTTTTGCACTCGCCGCCAAATTGGAAAAAAAAAAAAAAAACACCACTTTGTTCGATTTTTCGCTTATATTTTCTTTTAAGTGCATTTTCACTAGAAAAGTGTTCTACACAATGTTGTAGAAAATTAAATTTTCCGTTATTTACATTTTATATTTTGTTTCTAGGACTGACAGTTTACGAGAAAAAAAATCCTTTGCCTTAAAAAAATCTCATTTTTCAAACATTCGTCAATCTTTTTTAATTAAGAACGATGTAATCCAGTCATGACCTATTCTAGGAGAAAAAGTAGCAGAACAAACATCGTAGGGAATTTAATTACCTGCAAAACGCAATTGCATATTTCTTAACCAACCTTGCAAGTTGGAGAGTAAAACTAAATGATAAAACAACGGAAATTGTTTTTTCCTATAATATTTTACTTTTTACTAACTGAGCCTCGCTCCCCTGGGAATATCGGGAAATAAAGTACCTTATGTGCTAGTCCTGATATTTTTCTACTAGTATACCAAATTTAATCGAAATCCGTCTAGTAGATTTTGTGTGATTAAGCAACAAATATCACATCCAAATTTTCCCATTTATAGTGTGATTCATTGCAGGTGAGTAACCGGTACTTGATTGGGACACTGTAAAAGTGTCTGTGGACATTATCAAGTACAGATATTAGATAATACATATTTGCTTCATCAGCAATAAAGATTGGGAAAGAAACCCGATTTTAAAATGAAAAAGTTTGGATGTGATATTACTTGCTCAATCTTAAAAAATCTACTGGACGGATTTCGATAAAATTTGGTATGCTAGTAGAAAAATATCAGGGCTAGCACATAAGGTACTTTTTATCCCAATATTCCTATGGAAGTATAGCCCCCGGGTGCAGCTAGTAGACAATAAAATATGATAGCAAAAACGTAATATTTTAGCTTTTACTTTTACCACAGAATTAATATAAGTACTACGTACAGAAAGGAAGCTCCTGCCTCTCCCGCAATATGGCGTACCCCGCACTTCTACCCCGCTCGTTTGAATCGAGGGACACTATGAAACGAGGTTAGCAGCCGCGACTGCAAGGCGTATCTCAAGCTACTCTTACGTTTTGCTTTTATAGATAGAGAGAAACGTCGTTTCAATGAAATTATTATGGTAAGGTACTGCGCGGTTAACCTTTGTTTATCAAGTACAAACTAAGAAGGACGTTTTTATAAACCGAAGGATGTATACAGGTAGGTAAGCAAAGTAATTAAAAATATTTCACATCATTAGATATTCATTTTTTCATTTTATGCCATTTTGTGGGTAAATGGGAGCAACATATGAGAATTAAATTTTATTTTCGTGTCTTTGTCGTCGGCTTATCATCCTAATCTGCCTTTCTGAATAAATGTTGAGTAAAGTTATTATCCAGTAAGACGCTGATATCAAACAGCATGGCAGACATAATGGAACGAACGGAGTTGTCACTTTCAACATACAACATTGTCGCGGCGTCTTTAAAAGCAATAATTTTGCGGTGGCGACCCTAGTTGTTTAACGCACACATTGACGTGTTCACGGATGTACAGTTTCATTTGTAGTAGTAGTAGGTATATTTGACGCCCCGTTTCTATGAAGCTCCCGCCCTGTGCTTTTACTCCCAGCTCCGTAGGGTTGGTTAAAAAATTACATGTGTTTTGTAGGTAATTAAATTTCCTTCAAATTTTATTCCGATATATATTTTCCTAGAGTAGGCTATAAATGAATTACAGCGCTCTGAAGTAAAAAGTTTGACAAATTTCCAAATGCGATCAAAAATGCGATTTTTTTAAAGTGCACATCTCCATAACTATTAGTCCTAGAAACAAAATATAAAATGTACATTATAGGAAATTTATTTTTACAACATTGTGTAGAACTATAATGTAGCTAAAATGCATCTAAACGAAGGTGAGAGCGCAAATCTGAATAAAGTGGCAATTTTTTTTTGTTTTTCCATCATATGGCGGGCGTGGAAGGGGGAGAAATTGTGCCTCTTGCATTTTAAACACTTACTAACCATCCTAAATAACATATCAAAAATTCAGAACTATTGAACCATTTGTAAGTAAACCCTACCCTTAGCTCTATTTTGGTCTTTATTCAATGAACTATGGACGGATTTATATTAAATTTGGTATACTAGTAGAAAAATACCAGAAATAGTACATAGGTTACTTTATATCCTGAAATTCCCACGGGAGCGAAGACCCGAGGCGCAGTTAGCAGAAAATAAAATATTATAACAAAAAAAGCAATATTCCGTAGTTTTGATATTGAGTTTTACTCCCCATTCTGCAGGGTTGGTTAAGAAAATAGCAAATACGTTTTGGAGGTAATTAAATTCCCTACAAATTTTGTTCCAATACTTATTCTCCTAAAATATGCCATAACTAGATTACAGCGTTCTGAAGTGAAAAGTTTGACAAATTTCAGAAAAAGAAGATTTTTTTAATTTTTTTATGAGCACACATCTCGGTAACTATCAGTCCTAGATACAAAATGTAAAATGTAAATAATATGAAATTTAATTATCTACAAGATCTTGTAGAACACTTTCCTAGCAAAAATGCATCTAAACGAAAATATGAGCCGAAATCTGAAGAAAGTTTTTTTTTTTTTAAGATTACTACGGACGCGGAAACTTGGCAATTGTGCCCTTTTTATTTTGAATACTCACAATAATCCTACACAACATTTCAAAAAATTCACACTCGCTGGACCGTTTGTAATTTGATTCTCGTCTATTTACTGCGCTAAAACTATTGAAAGTAGAAGAGGGAAAATGTTGGGTCACTTGATACGACACGATGACTTCGTACTAAACATCATAGAAGGAAAGGTTAAATGAAGAAGGGGCACAGGAAGACCAAGACAGAGTTACATGAGACAAAGGTGAAAAAAGTGAGTGTCGGGTCGTATCAGGAAGTGAAACAATTGGCAATGAAAAGAGTAAAATGGAAGGAACTCCACCGACAAGAGCCTGGCTCTTAAATTTTATGATGATGATTGCAACTTCACAATGTAATAGATTTTAATGATATCTATTAAATTGTTAAGTTTTATTGCAATAACAATGTTATTTTTTTAATAAACCTTTGTTAAAATAGCGGCACTGCAATACTTACCTAATTACGTTGTTGACTGTACCGCTCTACAAATTGTGGCTAAATTGACTCGATAAATAGCACTTGTACACTGTCAATCACCACATTGGATCGAATGCTGGGAGCATTCGCCGTTAATATGCGTTACAGACGATTTAGACAATAGAAACAATGCACAGATCACTTACCATGTAGGCAGGCTTCGAGCACGATTCCTCACGAATAGTTCTTCCTTTAGACACCTGGCCGGCCAGCCACACACGATTATAAAGTTCCAAAAAAACTGTTGAGCACTTGAAGTTTGATTAGGATAATTGAGTAAAAAAGATGTAATGTTTGGTGCGCGCGCGCCTTCGATTCAACGTCCAGACTCAGAATAGTTTACTGGTTCTGCCACCAGCCTATGGCGCTGTATTCCAAGACGCCGGTAGGATAGTACATGCGCCGGCGGTAATCCGGAGCGCTCCATTGGCTAAAGCGCCTGCAGCACGACGAATCATGATGATTGACAAGTGCGTCGATAACGCGCGCGAAATTCGAATTGAAAAGTAAACGAAGTTTACGTTGAAAACGGAACATTCCGCCCACCAAAATACCAATGGGATTTTCCCAGAGTAAGAATAAGAAACGGTAATTAACGATAAATATGTTTAAGTTACTATCCTAAACTTAAAAGCTAAGAAATGCTAAGTTATAACGATTATACGGATGGTAGAGGACATAGTTTGACCAAAGGTCTCTTAAGCGAAGTGATCTCTGGCTGTTCTAATGGTTGCGACTCTAACTACCCCATCAGGGCCAGGATGCAAAGAAACAACTCGTCCTAATGCCCATTGAAGAGGAGGCCGATTGTCCTCTTTTATAAGTACGATTGAGTTTACAGTTAACGGTGTTGAGTCCGTGGTCCATTTTGCTCGCTGAGTTAACCCATGTAAATATTCATTTTTCCAGCGTTTCCAAAATTGTTGTTGAAAAGATTGGATAAGTTGCCATCGATTCAGTCGATTGATTTTTACGTCCTTGTAGTCGAAATCAGGAACTGCTGTAAGAGGTTCTAGCGTTAAAAAATGACCGGGCGTAAGAACGTTCAAATCGTTAGGATCCGAGCTCAATGGACACAAAGGCCGCGAATTTAAAATTGATTCGATCTGAGCGAAGAGTGTGGTAAGCTCTTCAAACGTTAAGACCTGATCGCCAACAATACGGTACAAATGACTCTTTGCGGCTTTGATTTGGATTTCCCACACCCCTCCGAAGTGGGGAGCAGAAGGTACGTTACGTTTAAAATCTATTTTTTCCGCATGAGAGGCTTGTTCGATACATGATGCTAGTTGTGAACTTGCACCAACGAAATTCGTACCGCAGTCAGAGTGAATAACATTGCAGCGGCCACGACGAGAAACGAAGCGACGCAATGCCGCGATGAAGCCGTCAGTCGATAAAGTAGAAACCACCTCAAGGTGCACTGCTTTTGTACTCAAGCATACGAATAAACACAAGTACGCTTTATCGATTTTAGCACCACGATGAAGCCCGAGCTTAATTCGAAAAGGCCCTCCTAGATCGACACCTACGACAGAGAAAGGTTTTGCCTGATTGACACGAAAGGCCGGAAGGTCGCTCATAAAGGGTTGCAAAGGTTTCGGTTTAAGACGGTAGCATCTTATGCATCTTGAAAGATGATGACGTACAGCATGCTTTGCCGCAAGTATCCAAAACTGTTGTAAGATCAGATAGTTGGTTGTGTTCAGACCGGGATGAAAATTGTTTCGATGAATAGATTCGATTACAGCGGATGTAAGAACACTCTTTTTGGGCAATAATGCGGGATACTTCTGTTCGAAGTCAAGATCGGAGTGCGCTAGGCGCCCGCCTACTCTGAGTATACCCTGCTCGTCCAAAAACGGGTTTGAAGTTTACGAAAACTGCGAGGTAACTGTATCTTTGATTGTAATTTGGATATGACATCCAAAAAACAACGATGTTGGAAATGTTTGACGATAATTAGTAACGCACGATGACGCTCAGCGTCCGTTACGAAAAGATTATCTGATCGCGGAACAGTGTTACGCATGTTATTACAAAACCTGCGAACGTAAGCGATAATGCGACAGATTTTATCTAAAGAAGAATATTTTTCGAATAGCCGATCAATTATAGACGTGTGATTAACGCTTTCGATTTGATCCGAAACGAGAACCGTGGTGCGACGCTGCTCAGAGAGCACCGCATTGTCATCGTTTGAACGATTTTTCGATGTATCGATTGGCCACTCAGACTGTGGTTGAGACAACCATTCTGGGCCCGCCCACCATAGGGCATTGTTTAGCAAATCGTGAGGCAATTGCCCACGCGAACAAACATCTGCAGGATTTGTGACAGATGGTACGTGCCTCCAGCACTCGGTCGGCACGATATCTTGAATGTGACTTACGCGGTTTGCAACGAATGTCACCCAGCGAGAAGAAGGAGCTCGCAACCAGGACAAGGTAACGGTGGAATCACACCACAGATAAGTGTCATGGACAGGAATCCGCAGCGTGTCCTTGACAAATTTGATAAGGTCTGTAAGCAAAACTGCACCACACAGCTCTAAGCGAGGTAACGATTGACGTTTTAAAGGAGCTACACGAGCCTTTGCACATACGAGAAAGACGCGAACGGAGCCGTCAGACTCGATAACACGCAGGTATATAACGGCGCCATATGCTGCTTCGGAGCTGTCACAAAATCCATGCAGTTGATATGATTGAGCGCTATCGGTAGCGTATTTACGTGGAATTTTAAGATTCCTAACTTGAGGAAGCTGTTCGGAGAACTTTTCCCATAGAGAGATAATTTCCGGTGGGGGCTTATCGTCCCATGAAAAGACCCTAGAATCCAAAGCTTTTGAATAAAGCATTTAGCTTGAATTGTTAAAGGAGATAGAAAACCCAGAGGATCGAAAATTCTGGCAACCTCACTCAAAATCGTTCGCTTGGTGCACGGTTGATTAGATGGATTTACGGTAAAGACGAACGAATCCGAAGCAGGCTCCCACTTAAGGCCCAGAACCTTGATAGTTGTGTCTTCAGTTTCGGTAAAAGTGATTGCTTCTGAAAGACACGCCTCCGCGGGAAGATCGCTAAGTAGCTCGGGTCGGTTACTCACCCATTTTCGGAGCTCAAACGAGCCAAGACCGAAAAGAGCGATGAGTTGAGTTTTGATTTCTCTGGCGTCCTTCAGCGATGAGCTTCCGGATATGACGTCATCAACGTATATGTCGGAAGTTAAAACGGTTTTGGCCTTTGGGTACTTGTGACCCTCATCGTTGGCCAGTTGCTGAATAGAGCGGCACGCCAGGAATGGAGCGGAAGACACTCCGTACGTTACGGTATTTAATACGTACTCTTGAAGAGGCTCATCTGGGTGAGCTCGCCAGAGAATACGTTGATAATCACGATGTTGAGGAGCTAGGTTGATTTGACGGTACATTTGGCGCACGTCTGCCATGAAGACAATTGCGTGCTCACGGAAATGAAGAAGGATCTCTACGATATTTGATTGTAGCTTCGGTCCCGTCAGCAGCGAGTCGTTTAGCGATTTGGAAGTTGCATCTTTAGCCGAGGCGTCGAATACAACGCGAAGCTTCGTTGTAGCGCTGTCGGGACGTAGCACACAATGGTGCGGTATATAATACTTGCCTTGACCCATTTGCTTGGCAGGTACCAGAGTCATGTGACCACTGTCGATATAGTCAGTCATGAACTCCACGTATTGTTGGTTTAAATTGTGATCGCGATACAGACGCCTTTCAATGGCATGAAAGCGTCGTAAGGCTATCTCTCGAGAACCTTCAAAGACTGGCTCCTCGTCGTCCTTGAAGGGGAGACAAACTACATATCTACCTGTCTCGTCACGGTAGTGATTACTGAGAAAACTATTTTCACAGCGTTGCTCTTCTGGGGTCAATCGGGAAGATTGTGGAACGTTATCGATTTCCCAGAAACGTTGAACAATTTTGTTTAAACTATCGTCTACGGTAGAAGGGGCTACTCCTAGTAGACTGGACGATGCGAGTCTGGACTTCCCAAGAAGAAGCCAGCCGAAGACTGAGTTGAAAGCTCGCGGTTGAGAGGCGTTACCCTTCAGACGTTGTTCGAGAAGTGACTCAGCAAAGACGTCGGCACCTAACAAGACGTCGATCGGACCGGGGATGTCAAAACCAGGATCAGCTAGCGGTAGTGTTTTGACCTCCTCCCATCCTTTCGTATTTAGCCTTGCTATCGGTTGATCTCCGCAAATGCTCGGTATGACGAGCATTCCCAGACGAAACTTTACGTTACAGTTGGTGCCAATGTCGCATGTAACAAAGCCACTGACTGAGGCAGGGCTGCCCCCTAACCCATAAACGTTGATATTACCAGTTATAGGTTTTAGATTTAATCGTTGAGCGGCGTGAGCCGTGAAGAAAATTGTTTTGACTGCCGGTGTCAAATAACGCGCGAAATGTATGAAATTCACCAGAAGCATCACAGAATCTGGACGAGAGCTGTTGCCAGTAACACGGTTGTGGTTACGGTTGGATCAGACTGAGTTAACGAATCCTTAGCCACTAAGGTCGCCGAGCTTGCCGCTGGCTCCTTATGTAGCAAAGTGTGGTGTTTACGTCTACATTGTCGACATGAAAACATTGATGTGCACTCTCGCACTGAATGGGATGCGTTAAGACAATTGTAGCACCATTTCTTTTCAGTGGCCACAGCCATGCGCTCATCTATTGATTTTGCCAAAAAATCATTACAGGCCGAGATGTGATGTTCATTGCGACAGTAGGCACATTTACGAATCGGAGTGCTCGAATTGTGAGCAGGTTTCGCTTGTTGTTTATCACCAACATTTTTATGAGTAGTGACGGTGGGAGCGACAAGCGAATGCGTGACGTTATGTCGCTTGAACTTCTGTGAAGTTCCCGGTGTGTCCTTTGAAACGTTAGCGGTTTTATTGGTAACATTCGAAAAGTGCGTGTCGCGAATTAATGCTTCACCTTTAGAGTGTAAGAATGCCCTTAAATGGTTATACTGTGGAAGCTCAATATCGGTATGTTTTTCCTCAAACTCGCGTCTTAATTTGGTATCGAGTTTGGCCAGAACATTATAACAAAGAACAAAATCCCATTTATCGGTAGGTAATTTTAAAGTTTTTAAAATTGTTAAGTTCTCATCGATCGTGTCTAAGGCGCGTCGAAAATCTTGAGCGTTCGAAGTCTTTAAACTAACGTCCAAGATATCACGCCAGCACGTAAACGCTAATTCGCGTTTATCTTCATAACGGGACTTGAGAGCCTCGTACGCACTTAAATAATGTTCACTTGCAACAGGAAAAGTTCTAATGAACGATAAAGCATCACCACTTAAAACTGACACGAGATAGTGAAATTTCTCAATATTACATAAGGAGGTAGAATCATGTATCAACGCGTTATAAGTTGCAATGAACTCAGGCCATTCCTTGATAGCACCGGAAAAAGTTGGCAACGAAATTTTTGGTAACCGCATATTTCCACTGTGCGAACCGGTCAATGAATTATGTTTCGAAGTGTCAGCTTGTTGAGATGAACGTTGTTCAAATTTTCGTTGAATTGCCAACACTTGAAAATACAATTCGTCAAATCGATCCTGAAGTTCATCGTCCTCCTCATCGGCATCATCCTTAAGAAGGTCCAAAATAATAAAATGGGAGTCATGAAAACTATCAGCAATCGTTTTTATTTCATGACAATATGAAAGAAATAACCCTACTTGTGATTCATCGGTATTGGCTAAGGTACCTACTTCCAAAGCCTTCGTTAAGCGATTATATGCTATAGTTCGTTTACGTCGCAAACTGGGCAAATTATTAATAGTGTACGTATTTTCGATACCCTTTTTAATAGTAGGTTTAGATTTACGCCTTGATAGTAAAGACATAATTAATATCAAAACAATAAAAACTGATAGCAACAAATATTCGGATTCGATAAAAAAGTTTAGTTGCGAACGTCTTCAGCGAGACCGCGTTCACAAGAATCGACGAGAATCACTGGGGCGGTATTACACGACAACAGGTAATATTGTCACCTCGGTCACCTGAGTTTTAAATTGAAATAAATTAAATTGATAAGGATGAATTAAATGAGCGTTAGGAACACTAAAAACGGTTTGCGATATTCGTTAATGTACGGTAAATAAAAAAAATAAAAATCAGTTTTTTTGTAAAAACAAAAAACTATGATTTTTAACCTAAAACGGTAATAATGAAAATGTGAACGCACCAAAATTCGTTGAAAATATGATACGATAAACGATACAACGTCACGATAAAAAATATTTCGTAATTTGAAACGAAATAAATTTTCGATAAATAAATATCAAGAGGAAACGTTGAACGGTTGGAAAAAAGTAGTCGAGTTATAACGAACTATCAACATAAAATTATGAGAAGGTGGATTTGCAATATTGTATTATTGCGAACGGTAAAACAGTAGATAATTTTATGCTAATAAGTATAAAACGACAAAAGAATTTATTTTCAACAAATATTCTAGAAACTGATGGAAGCCATCTTAAATCGATAATCGGTAGGTAAGGTACTCAACAAAACAAAATGGAACAAAGACTTGTTTTCCGATTAGTAATTGAAACAAAATGTTATGTTTATTCGTTTTAGCTGTACTAGTAAGTATAATAAGCGTGGAATACGGTAAATGAAGTAGCAATTACTAAATCGAATTGGTATTTGGCGGCAGACTGAAGGTAGGTATCCAAAGTTCCCGGGTTTCGGCACCAAAAAATGTGGCTAAATTGACTCGATAAATAGCACTTGTACACTGTCAATCACCACATTGGATCGAATGCTGGGAGCATTCGCCGTTAATATGCGTTACAGACGATTTAGACAATAGAAACAATGCACAGATCACTTACCATGTAGGCAGGCTTCGAGCACGATTCCTCACGAATAGTTCTTCCTTTAGACACCTGGCCGGCCAGCCACACACGATTATAAAGTTCCAAAAAAACTGTTGAGCACTTGAAGTTTGATTAGGATAATTGAGTAAAAAAGATGTAATGTTTGGTGCGCGCGCGCCTTCGATTCAACGTCCAGACTCAGAATAGTTTACTGGTTCTGCCACCAGCCTATGGCGCTGTATTCCAAGACGCCGGTAGGATAGTACATGCGCCGGCGGTAATCCGGGCGCTCCATTGGCTAAATCGCCTGCAGCACGACGAATCATGATGATTGACAAGTGCGTCGATAACGCGCGCGAAATTCGAATTGAAAAGTAAACGAAGTTTACGTTGAAAACGGAACACAAATTATGAACAAGAATGACAGTCCCCAAACATCTTTACATAATCGCGGGTCGTTCTTTTTATTACACGACTGACCAAAAAAGGAGTGTTATGTTTTCAGGGTTCATGTATGTATGTATGTATGTATGTAAGTATGTATGTATGTAAGTTTCTTTATTCCACCATAAGTCCTCAACGGCTTAACAGATTTTGATGTGAGAGGTATTGTTAGATTCCTTGCATTCCCCCGAGTGACATAGGCTATGTGAGTTGTCAGTCGTGTTTTTTATTTTTTAATAATTTGCTTGTTTCATCATACATTTGGCCATTTCTCGAGCCCAATGGACTAATTCTAATAATATTATACAAGTTTGTATGTGAGTATGTTTCTCCATCACTTTGTTTCAAACAACAATTTCTCAAATCAAGGAATACGAAATCTGTTGCAAGTAAATTAGTAAACTCCATTTTTTCTTAATTGTCCTATTATGTAAACAATCTTCACAGTACTTTTTGTTGAATTTTGTTGAAAATAAATCAAATATTAGTTCAAACCTAAATATTCTAAAGTAAAACATTTATTAACCACGAAAGTAATTTCCTAAAAAGTCTCTTTTAATTTATATTGTTGTAAAATCATAAAAAGACATGGTAAGATTGTTTACATGATAGGACTATTATGAATAAATGGACTTTAGATACTAAGAGGTTACATAAATGGATTTCCCTATAGGTAGTGGGAAACTAGCCTAACAACGCATACAAATCACAAGACAAGAATGACAGCAACATAGTTTGAATGTTGATTTGCTCATATGATGGAAGTAATGTGTACTATCTACATGTTGTTAAAGATAAGTAGGTAGGTAGATCTACCTCATGCAATATTAGAGTATTGATCATCATCGTGCATCTTGAGTCCACAAGTCTTTAAAAAAAAGATCTATATTATTATCTATTGTACGGAACATCGTTCATTAGTTAATTTAACCCTAGCATATTTAACCTAATATACAATGCGCTTACGCGGCACTCTCACCACGGTGCATTTTAGTACTTAGCTAAAAATTAGTGCAATATATCAATTGGCTCAATACGTTGTTTTTCATCACCAATCAACCTTTATCATTTCTATCATTATCATCTCGTGCAAGGATTTACAACCTTTGCACCATCTATCATCAGTGTAAGGACTTTACAGCCCTTACATCTATTATTATCAGTAAGATCACTTGATCTTACTAGCTGTTTGTTTTCGCTCAAAATCTCTTCAGGGTAACGTCACATGAATAGTTAAAACGGTAAATGGACTGATTTTCGCGATATTAGGATTTTTTATAGATTTCGATTCGAAATTTCCTGAGGAAAATCATTACTCATTTACGTAAAACAACGTTTATTAAATACAACAATAAATACATATATATTATCACGCCTTTTTCCCGTGGGGGTAGGCAGAGACTAGCGATTTCCACTTGCTACGATCCTTTCAGATCTTGTAACAATAAATGCTAGACAAAAATAAAACTTTCTAATAAAGCAATTATTGCACTTCTCAACATCACCTATTAGTTAAATATAAAGTACCTACCTGATATAAAAAGTGCTAATTTAAACCTCACCTTCCTCCCAAACTTCTCAATCGACATAGTAGTGAAGAAGGCCCCAACCAATTGCAGAGAGCCCATGAAGAGCGCCAGCATGTTAGGGCTCCACTCGGTGCCGGCGCGCCGGAACACGTCCGCGGCGTAGTTCATGAGGGCGAAGCACCCGGACAGCGTCTGCATGGCCATCAGCATCATTACCATCCGTAGTGCCGGGAATGTCGCTTTGTCACGAACTGGAAAAAAATGGCTGTTTAAACCCCTTAGTTTCTTCGATGGCTTAGCGACTGTAGTGTCTGCATAACCATCAGCATCATTACCATCCTTAGCTCGGGAAGGTCGCTTTGTCACGAACTAGAAATATCATAATGGTTGTTTAAGACCAACCCGTGCTATATGAGTTTGTATACCTACGTTTAATTACATGAAAACCTTGAAGGAATCTCAATGATCCGTAAATATGACCTGACACATTGTTTTCTACTTTTAATTAAAATTTTGATAACATACGAATCTACGCATTAACAGTATTGATAAATCTGTTTTTAATTTACGCTCCTTTAATGATCGCTTTATTCAATTATATTTCAAGTTTATCTAAAAAATAGATAACCTATTGAATCTGACCCATCTGGAAAAATAAGTACAATGACACGTGTAAGTATTTAGGTACAGTAGGTACCAATACTTAGCTACCGCCACGCCATCTCATCTTATGCATTTCAGACGACCACTACTGTAGAAGGTCGTAATAACTAATTTAAAAAAAAAACCCCTATCTTACAGAATCCTATCTAAGGGGGTCAAGTTTCTCTGTATTTGAGTGTACATACATAGGTACCCGTATGAAGCAAGGGCAAGTTGCTAAAAGATGAGAACTTTCCGACGCTACTGATGGTAACCGCGGCAGCCTCGTCATCGTCAAAGCTGCGCTGTTTCCACCTTTAGCCGGTCCAGTATAAGGCAATATGATCTTTAACCTTAGGCAATAACATCTTCAAGGTATGAATTCAGTTATGTCTCTTGACTGTACACAAATACCCGTGTGAAGTAAGGTCGAGTCGCCATTTGAGAAATAATGATGAGCACTTCGTCAAAGCTGCGCTGTTCCACCTTCAGCCGCTCCAGTCCAGCTCATCGCTGACTAGTCTCCGGTACACCCCTTAACCACGCCACGGTTCTTATAGCTTCTTTGTACCTCTAGGTATGGGAAACCGGTCTGTCTGACGTGATACAAATATACATACTTACATACCTCGTATGAAGCAGGGGCGAGTCGCTAGTTGAGAAATAAAGATACGAACTTACCAACGCTCTTGATAGTGACCGCTGGAGCCTCATCAAAGCTCCGCTGTTCCACCTTCAGCCGCTCCAGCTCATCGCTCACCAGCTTGCAGGTCTTCGGCACACTCCTCAACCACGCCACGGTTCTGATAGCTTCCTGTAACGGCATAACCTTACTGTACTACATAAATTAGATGACTCTAAACAAACTCCGGGCTGATGTTGGGAAATGCCGTGAAAACCTAGTCAGGTGGGGGTACTCGTCTGAGAGCCTATGTGATTGTGGAGCTGTCAAGCAATCTATGACTCATCTTTTAACATGCTCCAACTGCCCTTCCTCCTGTTCCATGGAAGACCTTAATGATGCCATCGACAGGTGGAAGTGACCAAATATTGGGATTTATTCCCGATGAGTCATACCAAGATTAGTAACACTGAGACTCAAAGGGAAAAAAAGTATCAATGAGTCACAGTCTTACTCATTGCAACTGATGTTTTTCCAAATGAGTCACACTCTTACTCATCGGCACTCTGTATTCCCGTTGAGTAACACTATTACTAAACGAGATACTGTATTCCCGCTGAGTATCAGAAATTAAATAAAACAATTGAAAATATGAAATTATTGTATATTGTAATGTAATAAACTCACATATGATTATGTTTTTCTATGTCTAGTTTTGTGGATCAAGGCAATGATTGTGATGTTTTAAAACTGTTGATTATTTTTTCTTTTGATTATTTAAGATTGATTGTGATATTGTTTAAGTACAGTATTTATTAAATCATTATTCTTCAAATACATTTTTTTTATTTTGCAAAGTTGTTCGCAACATTATAATCAGATGCTAAATGTGCTCTTAACATAATTTCAGTATATATCTTTATAATTAAGAAAGTAAAAAAATCTGTAATATTTTTCCTTATTATGTTACATAAGTAATAAATTTATTGAAAACTAGCTGTCGCCCGCGGCTTCGCCCGCGTGAGTTTCGCTTAGATGAAAAATCTCTCTTGGAGCTTTTCATCAGATGTTCCAGATCTTCAATTTTTATACGTCAGCAGAAAATGCTCATCAGGTTGAACGACTTTTAATAAGGCGCCATTTCCATATATGTTATAGTATAGCTGGTCTCTTGCAGTTCTTCATCAGATGTTCCAGATCTTCAATTTTTATACGTCATCAGAAAATGCTCATCAGGTTGAACGACTTTTGTTAAGGCACCATTTCCATATTTCTTATAGTTTAGCTGTTCTGCTATGGTTCTTCATCAGGTGTTCCAGTTTTCAAAATCAATTATAGCCTATATGTTGCCCAGGCTTAATAGCTATACAACAAAAAAAGTTTCATTCAAATCCGTCCAGTCGTTTTTGCGTGAAACGCGTACATACATACAGACAGACAGACAGACAGACAGACAGACAGACAGACAGACAGACAAGAAATTCCAAAAATGTTTTTTGCTTTCTATTATTCTTTTTAAGTGTCCCTCTATCCATTTCAGTCAAAAATACTAAATGTACAGACAAAATATTTTTACTGTTTTATTATATGTATAGATAACATTTTTAATTTGTTTTTCCGAAATTTATTATATTGCTTCCTATTCTGTTATCCATAAAATCACAATGTAGGTATATTACAATATACAATATGTACTTTAATATTCAATTTTTATCTTTAATTTCTGATACTCAACGGGATTACAGAGTTTCGTTTAGTAACAGTGTTACTCAACGGGAATACAAAGTGCCGATGAGTAAGAGTATGACTCATTGGGAAAAACATTACTTGCAATGAGTAAGACTGTGACTCATCAATACTTATTTTCCCTTTGAGTCACAGTGTTACTAATCTTGGTATGACTTATCGGGAATAAACCAATATTGGTCCAAAAAAATCGAATTTTGCCGTTTCGACTCGAAAATCTCTAATCAAAATGGACAATTTATGTACTTAATATTTATGTATATAGTCATCATCATCTCAAGGCGAGATGAGGGTATTCCCATAAAGCAACACGGACAGAAGCGTGGAAATCCATGCTGCTTTATGGTTTTACGTTGTATTGGTGCTTTATTTGAGTTTGAGGGTAAACTAAAATAGTGAAGATAGACGTACCAAATAACGGAAATTAAACTCGCATTGATCAACAAATTTTAGTGTCAAAATTTTGCAGTGTTAAAATTTTAATTTTGCGTTTTTTTTCCTAAAATACGTTTTTCAAGAATCAGAAATTAAAAATCTACAAAATTAAAATGCAATAATGTAAGAAAGAAATGACCTAGTGAGGTGACTTACTTCATTTAATATCCTAAACTACCTACAGCGAACCGAGTAGGTAAATCCGCTATGATTATCAATTTAATTACTTTTATGAGCACAATTAAGCATAATTACGCCCATTAAAATGTTCAAACATACTATCTTGTAGTAAATAAAATGGTGGCGTATTTCAAAATTATCTAATTGTTTATTTTTTTTTAATTCTCTGTTTCAGGCCAAAGGTTAAAAGAACAAGGAAAAATACAAATTTTAAACATGATTATTGAAATGAGATAAAGTTTTTAAAATAAAAATACAGACAATTTCGATAGGACCCACCACCGCCGCCAAACGTTCTAAATTTAGTTTAGAGCAGGCAGGGCGTATTATCGGTACATACTGGTACTTTCCGGTACTTTGTATGAAAATTTGGTACCTGTAATTAACCCTGATTTAGAGTTTGGTTTAGTAACTAAACCAATAAGATGGACTTGGAATAAACAAGGACAGATATATTTTAAAAGTTAAGTACCTTGGACATACTTGTACTGTTTGTACGTACTTACTTCTACCCTTTTATTGAGTAAATATATCATCTCAATCTATCGCTGGTTGACTGGAAAAGATCCTTTCATGGGACAAGTCCGCCAGTGTAGGCATATTTTGTAAGTATACAATTACGGACTTGTCCCATGAATATATTACTCAAGTACCTTTTTATTTATGTTACTTTTAACTATGTATCCTTAGTACAATAAAAACATTACAAACAAACAAACCTTTTCTTTTCCAATCTTCAATAGATAATTCGGCGATTCAGGCATGAAGCAGAAGAGCACCACATGGGCCACGGCCAGAGACAAGTAGACCGCCTGGTTTCCCGCGTAACTCAATGACATCCCGACGGCATAGACAAAGATGACGCCGAGCTTGCATACAGTCATCACAAGAGAACCTTTGAAATGAAAAAGTTTATTCAATAAGCCTTCGCGGGCACTTTTAATGATAAATTCTAACTAATAGTACTTATTATAAATGCGAAAGTGAGTTTGTTTGTTTGTTACCTCTTCACGATTTATCTACTGAACCAATCTTTCTGAAATTTCGCATATACTTACACATAGAAGTGCTGAGAAGGACATAGGTCCGGACTCCGGACACATCCCGGTCCCGGGGTTGTCATCCCGGAAAAAAACACTGTTCCCGTGGGAAATACACGTGGGCGAAGCAGCGGGCAAAAGCTAGCATTCACGTCGCGCGTGGTTTCGTACTTTTACACGACTGACCAAAAAAGGAGTGTTATGTTTTCAGGGTTCATGTATGTATGTATGTATGTATGTATGTAAGTTTCTTTATTCCACCATAAGTCCTGAACGGCTTAACCGATTTTGATGTGAGAGGTATTTTTAGATTCCTTGCATTCCTCCAAGTGACATAGGCTATATGACGTCACCATGAAAACAAAATGGCGGATTATATATGCGATAAATAGCAGACCAAAAAATAAAATTTAATCAATCTTATCGAGTGGGGTATCAAATTGAAGGGCTTTAGAAGGCGATTTCAAAAATGTATATAACTTATATGTTTGTATGTACTTTTTAAGTAAAAACTCGTCAGTCGTGTTTTTTATTTTTAATAATTAGCTTGTTCAAGGTAGTGAATAAGATCTCATATTCATTTTATTGTTTTCCATAAAAGCTTATAAAACACTAAGGTACAGTCACCATCAATAGATAACATTAACATTGAAAAATGGTATTGGTCATGACTGTACAAAAAAAGTACAAATTATTTCGGTCATGGTGAACAATTCAAAAACGACAATCTCTTACCCAGAGCGCCTCTCAGGTTGCTCTCAGCAATTTCCCTGATGTAGACCGGGACGACCACGAAGCAGCCGGCGGCTGCGAAGCCAGCCATGACCCTGGCTATGATGAGCCCAGGAGGTGTGATCCAAGTCAGCTTGATGGCCCAGGATATCTGTCAAAGAACGGCTTTAGTGTTAAATAGCGATGTGCCGGCGAGAAATTCCCTGTTTCCCAAAATTTCTTCCTTTGAAAATTTCCGAAGTCTCAGAAATTTCTCGGGTTTTTAGGAAAATTTTCCGTTCTCGAGAATATTTCCGAGAAATTTCCAAGAAACTTTTCGATATTTCTTTAAAAATTTCGGGAACGGCACATCACTAGTAGGTAGTGAAATTCTTCCTTACCATTTCCCCACTTGTGTGGGGTCAGCACAGTATGTACCTACTACCATTTTGTTCTGTCGCTTGCCATTTCACTCGACATTTCCCTCTTATTAATGCTGTCTTTTACGAAAAGTACCCATCTGTTCTTGGTCTTCCCCTTTTCCTCAAAACCTTTACTTTATAAGGCCCTTTTTACGATGTGGTTTATTCCAAAGATTTAAATCGTAATCTTTGGTTTATTCCCTTTCCAATGTCCAAGTTTCGCGAAATTATTGATGTGAAATTTACTCAAGTATTGCTTGTTCAAAGACATTTTTCATAGACCGTCACATAATAGAAAATCGCTTAAGTAGGAAGGTCTTGCCTGCCGACTTTCGCAACTAAAATTGTTTTTACATATTCAGTACTACTTGAAAACAAATATTCTTTGATGAGAAATTCAGATAGAGTTATTACGTAATTTCGTCATAATAGTTATTAATTTCAACTTGAAGAGCGACTTTATTTTCAAATCAAATCAAAAATTCTTTATGAAGACTTGGCCTTCAAAGAAGGCTCTTTTTCATGTCAAAAACTAATTATATAATCATAGTATATTATGTCTCAAAGCTACAAACTACTAGCATTTCGGAACGACCACTGCTGAGAAGAAATTCCGAAAGAAACTCATGAAACAGTCTTGGTCGCCTAACATGCCAGAGGGGGGCTATTTATCTATCAATGCAAATGGTATTATAAGTCCGTATTAAAGTACTGATTTGTCTCTTTGTTAATCAATTAGTGAACAACTCAGCCATATTTATTAAAGACTAGCATTTTCCCTCGGTTTCGCCCGTATAAATTTCGTTTTTCATCCAAATTTCGTTTGGAAATTCCAAAATTTCTTCCTTAAGCGCACTTCACACCAAAAGTCGCCGACCCGCCGACCTATGTCGGCAACTTTTTTTTTGTTTGTGTTGCCGATATAATTCTATTCATATAGGCCGCCGGGTTGTGTCGGCGGGCTGTGTCGGCGGGTCGGCGGCTTTGGTGTGTAGTGCGCTTTACGCTATATAATGAACCTTTGTGCAAAATTTCCAGTTAAGTCTGCGTTCAGCGGTTTCGTCTCTGCGTTGTAAATTTAATCAGTGACCAATTTTAAACACCTACTATACAAAAGACAGTTTAGAGAACGCTTATTTACCTCATCACGCCATCTTCTACTTACCTTATAAGAAAGAGCGAGATGGACAAAGGAAAACTGATTTCAGAGATCCATATTTTTGCAGGACCTATTAATAGGTAAATGAAATTGCCTGAAGAAGTTTGTGTCTAGTTACGAAGGCAATCGATAAAACAGTTTATCCCTGGGCCATAAAATTAATAGGTAATAATAAATTAATAGCTATTAGGTAATTATGGCCCATGGATAACATGCGGTCTAGCACTTTTGTTTTAGTTTTTGATATTCTTAATAAATGACGTCATTCATTTATTTACGATTATTTGCACTAAACCTGGGTGTCGATTCTGCTAACTGTAAGTCATAATCGTGTCTCAATAGTTTTTTAATAGCGATGTTTCTTTACATGCTCTAGAACTGTTGAAAAATATTACTAAGTACTATAAAAATCACTTTACCTGCCTATACATTCTTCGGTTACTGACTGAGTGACTGACAGACAACGCACAGCCAAAACTACTGGGCGTGGGAAGCTGAAATTCAGCTTGTAGGTTTCCTAAGGAGTGTAGGGGAGCACTAAGAGAGGATTTCCCGAAATTTTCACGGGAACAAAGTCGTTACCTACCATGCTAGTATAATATAATTTAGACACGGTTATTAATGTTATTAGAATCGACACTCGATATGTTGCTCAGTGTCATCACGAATGTCAACGTTTATTTCATGTCAAATTTGAATAGTTAAGTGGAAAAAGTACTTAATTGCGAAATTAGAATTCATCCATACTAATATTATAAATGCGAATGTTTGGATGTGAGTTTGTGAGTTTGTGAATTTGTGAGTTTGTGAGGATGTTTGTTACTCAATCACGCAAAATCTACTGAACGGATTTCGATGAAATTTGGTACAGAGGTAGATAATGACCTGGAATAGCACATAGGCTACTTTTTATCCCGGGAAAAAGCACTGTTCCCGTGGGAAATTCACGCGGGCGAAGCCGCGGGCAAAAGCTAGTAAATAAATAAAAGAAGTCTTTTTTACGGAAAAAACAATGAAACACGATTGCAAAAGTGGCGTATTCAAGAGTATGTTTACCTTGTCAAATAGCATGTTTGTGTTGTCTACGACGAAGACGACGATATACCTAAAAGGTAGTCCCAACTTCAACGGAAAAAACTGTTCTATGAAACAGAGTAGCATTTTGATGGCCGGCTTTTTCCATCTCATTCGTACCTGCAGTTCCTCGCATAAGTGAATCTCTATCGGTACCTCCGTTTTGACATTTGTATCAAACACTTTTTGTATAGGAGTCCCGTCTCTTGTAACGTAGGTACCTAATGATTACTTTCTCTTTGATACCTAACTACGGTATGGTTACGATTTAGTTTTTTAATCTATCCAGCGGTAAATGACAATTGCACACCATAAAGATAGGAAGACATAATGTATAATTAAAATATAATAATGTGAAGATCATAGAATAATCATTATCATACTCGTATGTCGTCATACCCAGCGTGCGCACCTTCTAAATATATGGAGAGGAGGTACCTATTATTAAAATAAAATAATCCACGAATGATATAAGTAGGTAATCTGAGGTATTTCAAATATCTGAGGTATATCAAAGCGCATCCATTTTCAAGCGCACTAAAACTGTTTTCTAAAGCTCACTTTTATTTTGTTATCAATCGAAAGGTGCACTTTTTAGAACAGTTTTGGTGCACTTGATAATAAATGCGCTTCGAGGAAGGTACCTCAACTAGCTCGCTGTCTTTCTTATTTTATATTCGATAATTTAATAATTATTTGATATAAAAAACAACCTATTCAAATGATTTGTTACATCTAACCTCTCACCTCAAGTCATAATAAACATTAGATAATAAATAGACAATACTCAATGACTCACACTAAGCTCTAAGCTTGTATCATGGGTCGGATGGACACAAACATGAAATGAGAACACATCAAAATCTGTTAAGTCGTTCAGGACTTATGGTCGAATAAAGAAACTTACATACATAAACATAACACTCCTTTTTTAGTCAGTCGTGTAAAAACTCACACAAGACAGAAGCGAAGCTCCAATAATACAGATTTTCCTTCCAAATTTGTCCGACGCGTAACTGAAGAAGGGTATCCCGCAGATCCCCGCCAGGGGCAAGGCTGCGGCCATCCAGGATATGACCTGGACATTGACAGGGTCTGTGGTGGGGGTGAGGCCTGGGGCCAGGAGCAGAGGTGCCATGGGCGACAGCCAGCCGATTTGGATGCCATATGTGAAGGAGGGAATGGTTGCTGGAAAAAATTATAATGTTACAATATTTATGGGATATATAAATGATAAAGACCTTGGTCTTTATCATCTTTATATCTTGGACTACAGTTTCAACTATCTCCATACCCAAATTTCATCAAACTCGGTTCGGCGTTTTAGCCGTGAAAGCGTAACGTACATTTTAACAACAGACTTTAGATAGAACTATAGATTGTCATTAGATCAATAACCAAATAACTGGTTGTAGTAATAGTTTTTAATCAAATTGTATATTATTGTTACTTAATTCCTTCAATATAGTGATGGCAAATTGACTTTCAATGTATGGAGATTTGAAAGTAATGGTAAATCTTCGTGATGGCAAACTTACAGTACCTAACCCTATCCTACAACCAAAGTGCATAAAGTTAGCTAAGCTAAGTACGAAACTATGTTACCCGATTCAACAGAGTTATGCTATTTACGATGAAGTATCCCCTCTGGTACCTATTTTAAAGATAAAGATAAAATTATTTGCAAAAAATGAGTTTTACACATTTGTGGTGTTTCCTGTTAAGTTTCGAAATAAACTTTTTGGCACTTTTTGGCTGGTAAGCACTATCTGAAATGATGAAAGAATGTAGCTTCCTTAGAGAGCTTACAAAATTAAAAGCTATCATTCTAACTATCAAACTTCCTACTAATATTATAAATGCGAAAGTTTGGATGTGATTTTGTGAGGATGTTTGTTACTCAATCACGCAAAATCTACTGGACGGATTTCGATGAAATTTGATATACGGGTAGAAAAATACCGGTAATAGCATAGGGTACTTTTTATCCCGAAATTTCCACGGAAGCGAAGCCCCGGGGCGCGGCTAGTATTGATATGAAACAGGCAACTCCGCTACTATCGAATTATAAAACATCGATGTACGTTAGTTCTAAAGTATCCTAGTACTACGTATTCCAGTGCTAAAGTATACGAGAGCTAAGTATAAAATTTCGATTTATTGTAAGTTCTGAAGTATCCGAATTTAGCAACGTAGCTTAGACCATGTGGAACGGCAGCCTTTACCGTGTCGCCATGTAGTATGAATGACACACATTTCCTATAACGTGCGTGACATTATTTACACATAACTGTACCTACTTACCTTACCAATAAATTAAACACAAAATACATGTTTTCTTAGTATTGTGCGATATGGTGTGGGTAAAGATTTTGCTTAGCTAAATTGACGTCAGTTAATCTTAAATAAATGTTTGTTACAAGTCTCTTTTTGTACCTATCTGAAACGCCATAGTAAATAGGCACTTACCTAAGCAAAAGCGGGTCAAGCTAGCGCACCGAGGGTTCCGTATACACAAATCATCTCACATTATAGCTCTAATGAAAAGACCAACTAGTTTCAAAAACAAACTTAACTTTGCAGTTCGATCCTTAGGATTCATACTGCATCGAGCTCAAAAATAAGTTTGTAACACTTTTTTTAGACTTCCTACAACATACAACTTTCAGATTTATTCCTGTATAAGTATTGTTAGACCTTGCTTTTTTGCCAAATTTCATAATTTTAGGTCAACGGGAAGTACCCCATAGGTTTTGATTGTTGTCTGAAATCGCAAAATATGCGAAAATTCGCAACATTTACGGGAATATCTCCCGTTAATCCCGTTATCGGGTTGACGTAAAATTTTGATTATTTTTATGCTGAAAGAGACCGTGGATCCGAGTATTCGATATTAATTTCAACTTCATACCTTTAAGCGTTCCTGAGAAAAAAAAGTTTGACAGACAGACGGACAACAAAGTGATTTTATATGTGTTCCGTTTTTACCTTTTGAGGTACGGAACCCTAAAAAAACATTATTTTTAACCTATAAAACTAGATAGCAAAATAAAAATAAAATTATCTAAATTTTTTCGGCTTCAATGTGTCTCTCAAAGTTTCGAAAATGAAGAACAAAAAATATTTATTATTTCTGATTTGGGTAAGTACTTAGTCCAAAGCTGTTGCGACTTTTTTGATTTAATAAAAGGACATAAAAAAGAGCACTTACCTAACAACGCTGTAATAATTTGCTTCCTCGAGCTGCTTTTCTTACTTATTTCCATGCTGGCAAATACACTAGAACCCGGGAAAATATTCTAAAATTTTGAGGTTATATCATACATAACACCACCGTAACCAAAGAACGTAACACGTTTACACGTATTATAATTGGTAATTGGAAAACCTGTATTTTTATAGCATTAAATATAGTAGTATTTATGTCATAAATTCGTGCGATGTAATTTTGCTGTCAAATTAACCATCAGTGTACGGCCTCCGCCGATCATGGTTGTCACACTACTGTGGTATCATTAACTATACTTATATGAGCAGTGAGCAGCATGTGTGATATGTACACAACTTCATACTCTTTATAAACAGTTACGTATTCTAACCAAAATAAAAATGCAGCTAAGGGCAAAATTGAACATCTTTATCGCAACTACACAAGAGTCATTAGATGTTTAAACTTTATTTTTAGACGGCAATTCTATTTCTGCCTCTGCAATGTTTGAAAATAGTTTGGAAAATGAACTTTACTGCTTTGCAATTGGATATTCAAATAGCAAATACATTTTTGTTGGAATTGCTGGTTTCTTTGAAATAATTGCGGGGTTTTTTCTGTCTCTTGTTTCGATGAAAATATTAATTAAGAACCAATTTACCATTTACACTACACCACTTACACTTACTTTTTACCACTTACACTTTTACTTATGTTTGTATGATTCATGTCGAATATTTCATTACAATAGTAATTCGTAGTGTTGACTGGAGAATGCAAATTAGGTACTTATACTTACACAAAATTTTATTTCGATCTTACCTCTTGATAAGTTATTAGGTACTTACCTACCGTATTAATTAAGTTTGGATTAGAACAATTAGGTACCTAGCTGGCTAATTGGTTAACTTACCTATCATAATTAAAAAAATAATCTTGAAAATATACATATACATACAAACATAGGAATCACGTCTTTATCCCTTACGGGGTAGACAGAGTCAAGAGTCGTGAGATTCGAAGGCCACGCTTAGCTAAATAAAATATAGTTTTGTTATAAGTCGAAAGAGTTAAATTCTCGTAGTTAACTTTGGTTCGTAGTTATGGATTGATAGGTTCCTTGAAAAGGCGTGATAATATTATGTACATATGTAGATATGTATTTTTGTGGTAGATTGCTAGTAGATTGAAAGAGTCTTACACAGTGCCATTGCTAATGGCTCACTATATACCTAAACGGCGGCGGTAGTATGCCATTAATTGTTCAAATAAAGCCAATTTACATTGATCCATAAAACCGATCCAGCACTGGATCGGAATAGATCTCGTGCCTATTTTTCGTTCCTGTGTGACCGCCTCTCGTAAGCCGCGCCTGTGCCAGTGGTACTGCAACGTGACTGGATCTGTGTAAACGGTCCGCAACCGGTCACTGGAGCCAGTGGCGCTGGATCCAGTAACACTGGATCAATGTACGGCCTTAAAATGCAATTTGGTGGCACACGGTGGCACACTTTTCTAATTCGTAGGTACGAAAAGGGCGGAGAAAACAAAAAGATCGTCAATGTAAGCTCTCGTATATTACTAAGTATAGCTCAGTCGTGCTTATGGTCGGGGTTGGTGACCTCTAACGGGTCATACTGCTGTACCAGGTTCTCCATCCGCTGGCTCATCACGTCTGCCCCTGGGTCCACGCTCTGCATCGCCGCCACCAGGTCAGCAGTAGTCTTGTACGACGATATTGTCGCCTTCACAAAGTCCCTGGGTGAATTAATTGAAAGTTATCAGAATGATGGTTGAAGTATTTTTGACTTTGAGGGTAACCTGATCGAGTGAACTCCGGAATAGAGGCATATGGCCTATGATTCAGCCATGATATCTCTATTTCGGCATGCTAATATATCCCAAAGTTTTGAAAATCTTGTAAAAATTGGTCAAACCTCATCTTCTATTTTAAATAGAGAGATAAAGAAAAGGGTAGTCTTAGAATAAGTAAATATTACGTCAGTATTATTTTATTTTAAATTTTTAAAATTGAATTCTGAAGAACGCCTTGATGAGGACAAAAGGTTATAAGATACTCGTATCTGCATCGCTCGAGTCCAAAGCTCATGATGAGGATGAGACGGAGATAGTGAGAAAGAGACGGGATAATCACCTGAAGTAGAACGCCTTGATGAAGACATAGCAGGTTGGTACTCGTGTGTCCGAAGCTCATGATAAGACAGAGATAGCAGGAGGAAAAGAGACGGGTGTAATCACATGAAGTAGAACGCCTTGATGAAGACAGCAGGTTGGTACTCGTGTGTCCGAAGCTCATGATAAGACAGAGATAGCAGGAGGAAAAGAGACGGGTGTAGTCACCTGAAGTAGAACGACTTGATGAAGACATAGCAGGTTGGTACTCGTGTGTCCGAAGCTCATGATAAGACAGAGATAGCGAGAGGAAAAGAGACGGGTGTAGTCACCTGAAGTAGAACGACTTGATGAAGACATAGCAGGTTGGTACTCGTGTGTCCGAAGCTCATGATAAGACAGAGATAGCAGGAGGAAAAGAGACGGGTGTAATCACATGAAGTAGAACGCCTTGATGAAGACAGCAGGTTGGTACTCGTGTGTCCGAAGCTCATGATAAGACAGAGATAGCAGGAGGAAAAGAGACGGGTGTAGTCACCTGAAGTAGAATGCCTTGATGAAGATAGCAGGTTGGTACTCGTGTGTCCGAAGCTCATGATAAGACAGAAATAGCGAGAGGAAAAGAGACGTATGTAGTCACCTGAAGTAGAACGACTTGATGAAGACATAGCAGGTTGGTACTCGTGTGTCCGAAGCTCATGATAAGACAGAGATAGCAGGAGGAAAAGAGACGGGTGTAATCACATGAAGTAGAACGACTTGATGAAGACATAGCAGGTTGGTACTCGTGTGTCCGAAGCTCATAATAAGACAGAAATAGCGAGAGGAAAAGAGACGGGTGTAGTCACCTGAAATAGAACGCCTTGATGAAGACATAGCAGGTTGGTACTCGTGTGTCCGAAGCTCATGATAAGACAGAGATAGCGATAGGAAAAGAAACGGGTGTAGTCACCTGAAGTAGAACGACTTGATGAAGACATAGCAGGTTGGTACTCGTGTGTCCGAAGCTCATGATAAGACAGAGATAGCGAGAGGAAAAGAGACGGGTGTAGTCACCTGAAGTAGAACGACTTGATGAAGACATAGCAGGTTGGTACTCGTGTGTCCGAAGCTCATGATAAGACAGAGATAGCGAGAGGAAAAGAGACGGGTGTAGTCACCTGAAGTAGAACGCCTTGATGAAGACATAGCAGGTTGGTACTCGTGTGTCCGAAGCTCATGATAAGACAGAGATAGCAGGAGGAAAAGAGACGGGTGTAGTCACCTGAAGTAGAACGACTTGATGAAGACATAGCAGGTTGGTACTCGTGTGTCCGAAGCTCATGATAAGACAGAGATAGTGAGAGGAAAAGAGACGGGTGTAGTCACCTGAAGTAGAACGACTTGATGAAGACATAGCAGGTTGGTACTCGTGTGTCCGAAGCTCATGATAAGACAGAGATAGCGAGAGGAAAAGAGACGGGTGTAGTCACCTGAAGTAGAACGCCTTGATGAAGACATAGCAGGTTGGTACTCGTGTGTCCGAAGCTCATGATAAGACAGAAATAGCGAGAGAAAAAGAGACCGGTGTAGTCACCTGAAATAGAACGCCTTGATGAAGACATAGCAGGTTGGTACTCGTGTGTCCGAAGCTCATGATAAGACAGAGATAGCGAGAGGAAAAGAGACGGGTGTAGTCACCTGAAGTAGAATGACTTGATGAAGACAGCAGGTTGGTACTCGTGTCCACAACGTTCAGGACCGAAACTCATGACACCCATCAAGTAGTTCTGTTGCACGGCTGGGGCGCCTGCGTCGAACTAGAGAGAGGCAGAAATAATTGAGAAGAAATGGTTATATGGTAGTCAATTAAAAAAAACCGGCCAAGTGCGAGTCACGCTCGCGCACCGAGGGTTCCGTAGACGCAAAGCATCTAACATTATAGCTCTAACTAAAAGACCAACTAGTTTCAAAAACAAACTTAACTTTGCAGTTCGATCCCTAGGATTCATACTGCATCGAGCGTAAAAATAAGTTTGTGACACTTTTATTTAGATTTCCAACTGCCCGTCCCCTGGGCGAAGGTTGCTGCTTTTGCAATAGCTCTCCACTTCTCTCTATTACTGGCATTCCGAGCGCACTGGACTATTGAAGAATGGGTTGCCTGCTTTATAGAATCTGTCCAGCGGGTTGGAGATTTGCCTTGTGATCGCTTGCCTGCCACCCGACCTTGTACTACAAGTCTCTTCATCGACGACGACTCCTTTCTAGAAATGTGCCCAAAGAACTTAAGCATTCGTAACTGCACAGTCGACGAAAGTCTTTCTTGTATATTAAGTTCCTTGAGTATTGAGATGTTAGTGCGGAAAGCTGTCCACGGGATCTTCAGTAGCAGTAGTAAAAAATCGACACATTTACGGTAATATCTCCTGATTGCGTTGACGTATAATTTTGATTATTTTTTTGCTGAAATAGACCGTGGATCCGAATATTCGATATTAATTTCAACTTGATACCTTTAAGCGTTTCTGAGAAAAAAAGTTTGACAGACAGACGGGCAACAGAGTGATCTTATAAGGGTTTCGTTTTTGCCTTTTGAGGTACGGAACCCTAAAAATTGGAAACTTTGCTGTAACGATATATAAAAATTAATGCAATTGATTTCAGACAAAACATTAATAAATGGCATGCGACATTTACCTATAGTCATATGTAAAATCGTATTATTTTTCTTTTTCATAGAGATGTTAAAATAATAATTCTCAAGACATTTTTTACTAGGACACATAAAGTTGGATGCCTGTCCGAAAATAATAGCAAATATGAGTATATTGGTCTGTGATATCCCATGTTCACATCGCTAGCACAGGAGCGTAGCTACCGTCTCGTATCCATATAGTTATTTAACCTTTTAAATAATTAACTTGGTGGTCGTATCAGCCGAATCAATTATACGGGGCCCCAGGCCAATAGAGACCTCTGACCAGTGGCGTAGCTCTTCAGGTAGTCCCAGTCGGCAAAGGCACTTCATCAAATGATGAGGTGAAAGAAGAAAGAAAAAAATGATACTAGCTGCGCCCCGGTGCTTCGCTCCCGTGGGAATTTCGGGATAAAAAGTACTCTATGTGCTATTCCCGGTATTTTCTACCCGTATACCGAATTTTATCGAAATCCGTCCAGTAAATTTTGCGTGATTGAGTAACAAACTCACATCCAAACTTTCGCATTTATAATATTAGTAGGATTACCAAGCAAACATCCCTAGTGCCGTTTCTTAAAGAGGCGCAGAAGAAGTCTTCAGTGAACTGAAAGCCGTTGACCAGCTGGTAGGCGTCGATGCAGTAGTGTTGGGTCCGGACCTTCAGGCGAGCCGTCAGCAGGTCCGGCGTGTGCTCTCGGAACGCCATGTCTGACCCCTACCACGGGAATAGTAGGTAATTTTGTATTGTTACCAGTTGATTTATAACCCGAGGGCTATACATCTGAGTGATAGCCAACTTAGACCAGCGTGGCTACACTGGCTTACCTTGAAGCGACTGATCCCCGTATAGTAAGTAATTTTAGATTTCCTCAAAGGCGGTTTAGAGAAGAAAAAAATGTATTCGGACATGCAGATCAAGACGATGAAGAAGGGGAAATATTAAGTGTAAATAAGGTAAGGTACCACCATAAGTCGCGGGTGACGGACTCGGGAATTAGTCTGCCGCCCTTAAGTCGACTAACGAGGAAGGCGCACAAGTGTTCCTGGGGTGAATCGTTTCACAAAAGACGTGGCTACCATAGGCCGCGCGATACTGGTTCTGCAGAAGAATGATGGAGCCTTATGTTCCCCTGTCGTACCTGCAGTCTCAGATATTAGCGCAATTAGGGACACCAAAGTTTTGAAGTGGGTTCGAGCCCCACATACCCACCCTGCTGTCCCCGCGGCAGGGTGGCAATGTAAATCGGCATTTTCACCTCGATAAAAAAAGGTACCTATATGTTAAACTGACACAACTTGATTTAATTCACTCTTTCTACTGTTATTTAACTCTTTTTTTGATTAATGCGAAAGTATCAAATAAGTTTGAGTAACGCCACAGAAATAATTGCGTATCAATAACTTACTATACTCTTCTTAAAATAACGTAGTTTTTTCGTAGATGCGAGGCCCGAGGATCAGCATAGCGACTTCTGGTGTTTTCGCAAGGTAAATCCGTTAATCTATCACCAGCCACAATCATCTCTTTACTTAATATCTAAAGGAGAACAATTTCATCATCATTACGCATAGCTATCCCGAACTTCTGGAATAATCCCGAATGGAAGCCAGTCTATAAAAATAGTGTAGAGATACAAATAAAGATCTTATCTATCTATCTACATCTATAAATAAAAACAAAATTACCCTGAGAGCCCCCCATCCATTGACGACAATGAAACTCTGCGCAAACGGCTCCTTGATGCCATCGTAGATCTTGATCAGGTTGACGTACTTGTTGAATTCCAGGTTCTCAGCCAGCTTGAGCAAGGCGATGTCTGCGTGAGGGACCGGCTCCTCTTCAAACTTGAATGAATTAATAATTTCATTTCATAAATGTGGTATAGTCAGTTATGCAGAAACTTGACCTGATCTCACAGAACCCTATCTCAGTGGGGTCAGGTTTCTCTTCAAATGACTGTACAATGTACAACAATGTTCTTTACCATATGTACAGTGTACAGGTACAGGTAAGGTGGTAGGAATCTATAAATGTTTCACACATTAGTCAGACAAATTGTTACATAATGACCCTCCGGCTACGAGGTTCGATCGCATTGTCCGAATTGTAAAATTTAAAAAAATCGTTTATAATACAGATTCAATATCACATCTTTGTCTTTTACGGGGTAGACAGAGACTAGAGTTGTAAGACTCGGGCACGCTTAGCTGAATTCGTTCGCAGATTGTAAAAGTCAATCGAGAAAAGGGCTTTAAACTGGGGATTCCACCACTCATGGGCGAGTCTCACTTCTCTTGGCCCCCCGTAAGGGATAAAGATGTGATTCTGTATATTTATCAGTTACAAGTTTTGAACAACCAACCTTGGGGTGCCGTACGGCCCCCACCACGTCGACGAGCTGGCCCCCCTCGTGGGGCTTGGAGCTGCCGACGCGGATCTTGACGTATCTACCCAGGGTCTTGATTGGAGACACGTGGAGGACACTATAAAGATTTGAATGAATGAATGAAATATTATTTATTCAAGTAACCTTGACTCATAATGTTCGTAAACTTATGCTAGCAATAATTTATGCTTATAACTCCTTCTACCCAAAGGTTGGCTGGAAGAAATTGCATTTGCGATAGGCCTTTGCGCTCATTTATGTATTCATTTTTGTCAAAACTTTGTTCTTTTCTGTAAATGCTGCAATAAAGTGTTGATCTATATATCTATCTATCTAGTTAGTAGGTCTGTAGGATTTATTTAAAAGTTTAAGCGTGGCTATTTCTGTATGGTCTAAGTACTTAAGCATAGTCCAGCCTGCTTGCAATTATGCGCAGGATGCTTGTTGCTCTTTGCATTGTTACACCAGGAAAGCTTTTACGCATTATTGTGTTAAAATAATCCACCCGTGTATCAGCAAACATCCCTGAGGTAACCTCAACAGCATCCTGAACGCATCGTTGAACTGCACGCGAAGAGCTTCATAAGGTTTAATGATTCAAGGTTAAATGAGGCTGCAATTATGAAGCTGTATTATGTATTAACATACACACAAGAAGTTTAATTGTACATACATAATATCACGCCTTTTTCCCGTGGGGGTAGGTAGAGACTAGCGACTTCTACTTGCTACGTCCTTACAGATCTCTTTCGCTTCCTCTACACTCATCACTCTCTTCATACATGCTCGCCAGTTATGCGTGCTCCTAATATCTCCTTTTTTAAGGTCCGCAATCTGGTCGAAGTGCGTTTAATTGTTGTAACTGCCATAGCAGTTTCGTCAGGATTACCTAGGTATCAAGGTTACAAGTACTAGTCTAAATTGAAATCTTAATGTAATCAGTTTGTATTATGTCACCGTATCTATATCATATAGCAAGATTTCCATTCTAAGGAGGTTTGATTAACGTTTCAAATAATTTCAAACACCAACTTACTAGTTCAAGCAATGAGCGGCAGTGAGCACCCAGTTCTCATCAACAATGGTGCCAGCGCACCACAGTCTCCCGTTTATGATAATCGCTGCCATGTACGGGTAGTTGAAGGTGTCTGTGGTGTTGCCACCTCTAATGCGCAGGCTCGGCTTCTGGTCAAAGTGTAGGGCGTAGTCATTGCGTATACGCAGTTGATTCTTGTTGTGGTGTCGCCGACGCGCGTCTTCTGGGTTGTCGTCGCGTACGTTTATTTTTAGGCCTTAAAAATCAATTCATCATATCATATATTTTATTAATTTATAAATCTGACATTTCATATAAAAATTCAACGTATATTTGTCCACATAGATAGTCTTTTAATTGTAAGACATATGTTGTAAAGTGACGTCTTTGGAGAAAATGCAGCAGTGGAGTTTGTTGCGCTGCCTCTTCTCCACTTGCGCTTTGAAGGCGGTGGTGGTAACCTTAGCTTTCAACTAACTAAAAAACAAGAATATGACGATTTAAAAGTGCTATTTTAAGCCTATTTAAATAAAAGTGTGAAAGATTGTGAGTAAAGTTTGTTACCGTCATTCTCTTCAGCTTTGGAACTCGTACCGCAGAAACTTGATCGTTGATGGTATGATTAACTTTTTTTTATGAGAATGAATGAATACCTATTCTAAATCAATGAATCACACAAATGCAAAGCTATATAAATGTATAATGTCCAAACATCTCCTAAAAATGCTAATTTATTTCTTTATCTCGGGAAATACGTACTATCACGATTATTTTGCTGATAAGTCTATAAATTATTAGTTTGTTCAAGGTTTTGTTCATTCAAATCAAAATCTTGCCCTACTAGCATAAGCCAGGGACTTAGATCCCGTGGAAATTTCGGAAAATGATCCCCTACACTCCCTAAGGAACCCACATGCCAGATTTCAGCTTCCTACGCCCAGTAGTTTTGGCTGAGCGTTGTCTGTCAGTCACTCATTCAGTAACAGAAGAATGTTATATTAGGAGGTATATTGAATACTGATTGAAGATTAAAGAAAATACCTAGTGCCTAAGATACAGGCTCGGCCTAGTTTGGGTACTAGCGGATTGGATGTATGTACCTATGATTACTTTTTTGTACCTACATGCTTAGTGCTTTATTTGTATAGTCAGTAATGATCTTCTTTTTAGCGAAAGCTGTATTATATGTCTGACTTGTGTATTTTATAAGATAAATAAATAAATTATTATATTGCAATGAGATACATACCGAATTCGACTGAACTGCCAGAATCTTGTTCGCATTCTGCTACTAAAATTATATTAACAATAAACAAAACGAAAGTAAATAATAACATCTGCATGTTTCTTTGTACTTTTTGCTCCAATTGTAGGAGCATTTCGAATTCGCATTTTAACAAGCAATAAAAGAGTTGTGAAACTATTGGCGAAGCTGATTATATTTTAGTGTTTTAGGTAGCTAGTTTTATTCTATAACGTCTCAATAACACCACAACACACAATCAATACAATATTCACAAACATATTTGGAAAAAATAAGCTGAGTCTGGACCCTTTCTCATTGCCATTTAACATTTATATATTTTCTAATTGATAAAACGTTACAGTACATATTGCACTTTCCATTTTGTCTGCTTTATACCTTTATATTTGTATTGTTACGGTTGTATGCTTTCTTCGCAAAATGTAAATGGTTTGAGAATAAATCTTATATCTATCTATCTATCTAAATAAAAGATTCGAGCTGTCTCTATCTTGATCGCAGCACGAGATTTGAGTACTTTTTTAATCAAAAAAGGCTGTAGGATATATAAAAAATATGTATACCTATAAGATAATACAATATTGTAATTCTAATGGTCAGAGTCGTCCAATTTGTCGAACGAAGTTTTTTATTACTTGCTTGTTTGTATTGGATTTTAATAAAATATACTACAGATTAAAAAATGAGATTTGGGTACGATTAATTTAGGATCTTTTTTGACAACTTTTATGTATTCAATCCAAATATGTAATTAACAAACATATAAATTAAAAAAGTCGAAATAAATTTCGACAAAACAAACTTCATCGATTAGAGGTTTCTTGATTAATAGGGTAATAGGTTCCAACTAAAAAAGAAAACTCATCTTCAGTCCTTAAATATATAATTTGTCTAATTAATACTTATTTAAATAATAAAGTTACTATTCATTTTGTAAATTCGTCATTTATATCACATTCCGGAATGATAAGGCACTTTCATCACATGTACAATATCAGACTCTATCACAATATAAATAAGTCATCATCAGATTTATATAACCATGTCATATTAGCCTTTTAGGCTAATTTATTAGTTTTAACAAAAAATATTGAGCAAAGGCTAAGTGCGACAAGGTTGTATCATAGTCTACTGACTTCCTTCGCTGATTCTGGATCTCTATTCTTTTGTTTTTTTCTGCCGTCTTCTAGAAGGGCGTATATTTCTTCTACCGTTCTATTTTTTGTCTCTGGCACCCACATGATGGTGTAAAAGCAGCCGAGGAAGCAGACGATGGAGAATATGATGAAAACCCATTGGATTCCGAGGAGTTTTAGCAGAGGATCGTAAAGTTTCGTCTGCATGAAGTCACTGAAGGCTGTCGCCGAAGTTATGATTGAAGTTGCGATACCTCGATACTGGAAAAAAGAAAACTAAACTATAACAATGTAATTTTTAATTTCTAGAACCGGAATATGTGACCTTTGACCAGATAGCACTTAAATAAAATAAAAATAGAATAAATAAAAGACGAGATTAACTATTTTGATGGAAAAGTTTTTATCGACTAAATTAGTCAACATAATTCAAAAAATTTAAGCAAATTACTTTAATTTTTTTGATTTATGTCGACTTGGACAATATATTTAACGATTTTGTAAATTATTAGATAAAGATTTATGCCGGACCTCCATGCATTTTGGGATAAAAAGAAGGCTTTGAATATTAAATTGAGTCCTTTTTTTTCTTTAATTAATCGTGCACTTGATGATGCAGAGGATGATTAGTATTTTAACCGCTATACTCTTGGCAGGTATGCAATTAAAATAAATAAAATAAAATAAGTATATGCGGTTTAGCAACTCTGATACACCAGGATGTAAGTCCGTCGTGTCATGTCCCGGACGATAAGTATCAATCAACAAGACACCAAGAAACACTATTAAGTTACCAGTCGCTATTGTATCTGTAGTACTAGGCGCCCAGAAACAGCATGGAGTTTCAATTACCAACGACTATAGAAGAGCTCTGAAGTAATCACGAGGACCTTGCCGCGTTGCTAAAGATGCTGTGCTGGCAGCTATATTACAGGGAGGACTGGAAGTACCAGGCGCCTAGAAACACCATAGAGATTCCAATCGTGAATGACTACTTACTTGGAAAGTGAAGAGTTCTGAAGTAATCACATAAGGTACTGGCTGATACCCAGCCGCATCGCTGAAGATGCAGAGAAACATGGACATCACGGGTAGCCACGCTGGCAGCTACACTAACAATGACGTGACGTCACGTCGCCCAGAGACAGCATGGAGATTCAATTGCCAATGACCACTTACTTAGAAGGTGATGAGTTCTGAAGTAATCACGAGATACTGGTTGGTATCTTGCCGCGCTGCTGAAGATGATGTATATTACAGGGAGGACTGGAAGTACCAGGCGCCTAGAAACACCATAGAGATTCCAATCGTGAATGACTACTTACTTGGAAAGTGAAGAGTTCTGAAGTAATCACATACGGTACTGGCTGATACCCAGCCGCGTCGCTGAAGATGCAAAGACACATAGACATGACGGGTAGCCACGCTGGCAGCCACACTGACAGGGATGTCACGTAGAACCAGGCGCCCAGAGACAGCATGGAGAGTCCGGTTGCGAAAGAAGTGCTAGCCAGCAACCACTGAAAGATGAACAGAAGAATTATAAGGATTATTTGAAATACTGATACTTATAAGATTAAGTTTAGATCATGATACGATTTTTTAAGAGGTGATGAAATGTAATGAAAAACAACATAACGGACTTTTCTAGCAATAGCAGATCTTTATGAGACGAATAAAATAATAAAAGTGGCTAAATACTGGCTTGTTCAAAAAAAAACACCGAAATTGGAATCTAGGAGAGGGAAAGGAAAGCCAAGAAGGAAGGGCATTTATGATCCAAATAAAAGAGAAGACACATTTTGTATATTTACAAATTAAAGTGATTAAATGAATATTAATAAAGTTATTATGAAGGAAAGGGTCCTAAAGGGAGGTTTAATCGATGACAGAAGATGCAAGTGGGCGTGTTCTACCGACAAGAACATAATGATGAAAATCACCAAAGGTCCGTGAAATTACCAGGCTTGTAGAAAAACTAAAGAGGTACGCTCTTAGTCAGTTAGAAGAGATTACAACAGATTGATTGGAGATAACATGAAGCAAATATACAACAGATTGACTGAGAGAACATGAAGCAAATACGTACTTTCCTTCCAGTCTTCTCCACTATACAGCTAGCGACTATTGAGCCCAATAGCTGTATGGCGCCCACGACAATCGTCTGCTTATTCGGGCTGAGTCTTAAATTGATAGACTCCGAAGCTTGCTCGAAGATGGATCCCGCGTAGCTGAGCACCACCAGGTAGCCGCACGTCTCTTGGGACAGCATCACGTTGAGGGCTATTCGGAACGCTTGGAAGGTCGTCTTGTCCTTTACTGAAAGTAGATGGGCCGAATAAATCACTCATAGATTAATCGTAGAGATGGATGCAGGCCAGTTTGACCACGTTTCATTAAACTATCGTCTATGAGCGTAGTGGCTAAAATACTTTGGGCGAAGACCTTTTTAAGTCTGTTTAGCTGTACCTCTTAAGTTGTTTAATCATGAATCCATGACCATAATTACTTAAAGATATAATCGACGAGCTAATATTATACCTATTACGAGTCAACGGATCTAATTTTAAACCAAATGTTTGTCCATTACCATATCCAATCCTGTTAATTCTGGTAATATTTGCATGCCAACGCAAACAGAATGTACCCGACCCCATAAACACGTGATTTGTGTCTGGTAACCGGTTGACGTGACTCCAATCAACAGAATTTAGAATATTAGAACAGCATAGAAAAGTTATTTTGTCACTTTTCTTCTTTAACCGTTGTCCACCCACCGCTGAGTGTAGGTCTCCTCATGCACACGCCATTCCTTATCTTTTGATCTTGAGCATTCCTCATCACCACTAATTTGTCACTGCCTGGCGTAAACTAGGACTCTAAAGCCCTCAGAGCCCATTCACAAGCTCGTTCACCATTGTAATAGCATATAGGGTACTTTTTATCCTGAAACTCCCACGGGAGTGAAAGTGAATCTTGAAACTCTCCAGGAGTGAAGTCCAAGTCCCGGGCCGCACGCAGCTCAAATAAAAGATAGCAGATGGCACTTCTATGTTACCTTATTAATCCTAATTCTGCGCTCCAATCGGTGGCTCCGATATTATTTTCGTGGATATTTCCAGGGCTTTCTGCTCCGCTTTCGAATGGAAAAAAACCTAATACTCACTTACCTACTTCTTGTTGTTTTAGGTAAACATACATATTAACTCATAATAATTGGTCGTGTTATTTTATACCAACTCGTCAGTTATATATATTTTTTACACGACTGACCAAAAAAGGAGTGTTATGTTTTCAGGGTTCATGTATGTATGAAAGTTTCTTTATTCCACCATAAGTACTGAACGGCTTAACAGATTTTGATGTGAGAGGTATTTTTAGATTCCTTGCATTCCTCCGAGTGACATAGGCTATTTGAGTTGTCCGTCGTGTTTTTATTATTTGATAATTAGCTTGTTGATATGTCGAATCGAAGTGAGTACGATGAAGAAAATGTCGAGCAGGTAAAAGTTAGAGAAACCAAAACTTTTAGAGCATATTAGGCATAAAGCATTACGGACTCTTTCGAAACGAAGGGAATGTCGAGCAGGTAAAAGTTAATAGAATAATACCAAAACTTGTTGAGCATTTTTAGGCATAAAGCAACAACGGACTCTTACGCGCGCTTAAGTCCTTGTTGCTTAAAGATTATTAGGATGATTAGGATAAAAAAAAAACAAAATTTGAAATTGCTGTTTTTGGCTGAAATCTCGCGACATTCTTGAAACTTCAAACTGGCGACATACGTCTCGATACTGAAAGATTAGCATATACCATTTCTATCTGACTTAAAATAATCCGACTTCTAACCCGAAGTTCTTAACATGTTTATAACTGGCTTAGAAAACAGATTTTTGTGGCCAATGCGCAACGTCACCAAAACATTCATATCATATAAGCCAAAAAGAAAAAATGCATACCACAACTTGAGTTGCGATCATCTTTCGTAAAGAAAGTATCATGCATTCTTATCGGACTTATTGCATAAGGAAAATTGTCGCTTCAAAGGTATTAAGTACGTGGGTCTTTCTTATAATGTTTATGTCATGCATTTTTGGCATCAAATTTATAACATCATTAATTTTTTTTTAACAAGCAGAGTTATTCAATCCATAAGATAAATTATTCAATACAAAAAGCTGTGTCATATTTATTTTTAAAATATTTTTTGTTGGAATCAAACTCTTGTGAAACTCTGTAGGTACCTATTGTTTTTCTTTTCGTCACAAAAAAATGTATGCAGCTTCGTACCATTTCTTCCATGGATGCTTCTGATACATAGAGCAACACGGACTCCGGGCCGCGCGCGGAAGTCCTTGTTGCTCGAAGTTCTGATATGATGACAAAGCGATATTTTTCTTTTTTAGGGTTCCGCACCTCAAAAGGTAACAAGCTAATTATTTAAAAATAAAAAACACGACTGACAACTGACATAGCCTATGTCATTTGGACTTCTGCAAGGAATCTAACAATACCTCTCACATCAAAATCTGTTAAGCCGTTTAGGACTTATGGTGGAATAAAGAAATTACATACATACATACATACATACATGAACCCTGAAAACATAACACTCCTTTTTTGGTCAGTCGTGTAAAAACGGAACCCTTACAAGATCACTTTGTTGTCCGTCTGTTTATTATACGACTAACTTTTGCCCGCGTGAATATCCCACGGGAACAGTGCTTTTTCCCGGGATAAAAGGTACCCTGTGTCCTTCTCAATACTTCTAATTATGTGTGTGCGTTTCAGGAAGTTTAGTTCAGTAGATAAAGCGTGAAAAGGTAACAAACAAATAAATAAACAAACAAACTCACTTTCGCATTTATAATATTAGTTAGTGTTAGGATGTGTAAATTCGAGAAATTCATCAATCACATTTGCAACAAGAAATTGGCACAGCAACTTAAAATCTGTACGATACGGTACGAATTTGCGGGCAAAAGCTAGTATCATACCAATAATAGTAAGCAAACTTAATCTTAGCCAGTTAGAATGTCAAGCCATTAGTATGCACGGCTCGGGTAGTTACGTGGTCAACTACAAGAAAATGTACTAAATGCTATCTTTGCGTAAGAAAACCGGACATGTCGTATATAAACCTATGCTACGAACATGCTTGCAAATCTCGACTAATCTCTATGTTTGTACATAGCTTGGTTTTAATTACTTTATTTATTTTTGTACACAACAAATACATAAGTAGATAGGTAACATAGTAAAACTAAGTACAAAGGTACCTTATTTCTATAGAAATTTCTTCCAGTGGACCCGCGAAAGAAAAACGGGAAAGAAGAGGCATTGGCGTGTACTAAAAAGAAAATGTGAGTTATTTTATTAAGCAATGTCTGATGAATCGCCCTGACACGAAGTAACTATTTATTAATCTCTGCCCTGACGTACAAGGCATGTGTAATTGTAAAATTCGGTTGTGTGCTAAATCCGAATATAAATAAAACAATTAACGATCATAAGTTTGAATTTTAAATTAATTGAGTAAAGATAAAACCGGCTGACGAGTTGAACTGGCACTCTGAGGGTTCCGTACAAATGTTCATGCGGTTGTTTACTATGAACCAATTAACCGTCACATGGGTAGTATGTCCGTTCGTTATCTAGTTTAGTTTTTCAACCTAGTATTTAAAAGACATATATTTATAGTTTTAGATTTATTTTTTGACAAGTTTCATGTTGCCAAATTCTGTGACTCTATATGTCAAGAGGACTAAGATATCAGAAGGATGTAACGCATTGTTGCCTTCTGAAATATGAAGTTTGTTTTTTTCATACTTGATAGAGACAGTAGACGCAAAAAAAAATTATGGGGAGTTTTTATAGGGCCAACAGAAGTCAAAACGATTATTTTTAAATTTTTTGTCTTTCTGTCTGTCTATATGTTTGTACGAGTGTTACGCAAAAACTACTGGACGAAATATGATCCGGTTTTTACAGTTATATTGTTGAAGGTCTAACCTTAAATCTGGCGAAGGTTTCATCTTGATTCGTCATTTAGAACCTACGATAGTAAATAACGCGCGGACGAAGTTCGCGGGCACAGGCTAAGTTTGATATAAATAACTTACGCCTTGCAGCTGAGAAAAAGTACCGACAGATAGACGATAAACACAGTAATCATAAGGGTTCCGGTTAACCATTTAAAGTACGGAACCCTAACAAATACACGTATCAGATGACACTGCAATAATCTGCAATAATGGATGGTCCAACATTATGATGTTTTTTGTGAAAACTCATTAATCAACATTAATGTAAACTCATTAATGTATTTTTGACCGACTTCAACAAAAGAGGAGGGTTGTCGGTCAAATTAACAACAATATTTAGGTTTGATTTTTTGATGTTTTTTAGAATTAGGTACGTCATCTTAAATAGAGGGCCATTAGGATTAGGTTACATGTTTTTATCAAACTGAAAACGAAATGACTAGGTATTAAGAAATTACTTTTTTAAACCCTCCCTAAGTATGCCTACTTATGTATCTATTTGCGTGCCATAACATACTTGTTTTCATTAAGAAAGTCCTTTCTAAAGGTACCTATCACTCTCGCAGGAAAGTTGGTAGGTACCTTTAGAAAGGAATTCTCAGAAAAGCCTATGTATCTCTGTTTCGCGGCTTTTGCATATTCAAATGAATTGTGAATTAATAATAACGGTTGGTTTTATTCCATAACTTTCTTAATTCACTTCACCTGCCTTAGAAGATCTACTTTGTTTGATAATCTCATTTGAATAAACCGGTTTTGGAGGTAAATAAACTATTCTATTTTTAGTCCCAATTTATTGATAAAATTTTCTTTATTTTTAGTAGTATGGGTATATTGGTCCGAACCAGATGATTGATCGCCAAAATAGCATGTTTCTAGATTTCTGAAAATTTTACCTTATTCGTTTTACCATTTATCCAAAAGTCCGATTTGCCTGACAGATAATTTTGTTCACTTATTTTGTTTGTGTGCAGTAAAGTTTTTATTAAAATAAAAATAAAGTAAAATACCTAGTTATTTGTGATTAATCTTTTTTCGCGCTTTTCAAAACATAACAGAGTCAAGTACATCTGAGGACATGCTACAAGTCCTTACGAGTGGTTTAGCTAAAATCTTTCGGAATAATTTTGATCACGGCTTTGCCTCCCATAGTACCGTGAAATGGTGATTTTTAACCCTTTCTCTCCCTTAGTGACGGAATTCCCAAAATTCCTTTCTTAGTGTTTCCTTGTCGCTCAAAGAGCTATGGAGCGCGCCATGCTCGGCATCACACTGTTGGATCGTATACCAAACATAGAAATTCAACGTCGAACAAAGGTCGGAGACGTAGGTAAACGTATCACGCAGTTTAAGTGGGATTGGGCGGGACACTTGGCTAGAAGGGAAGACGGTCAATGGACCAAGGCAGTAACGGAGTGGTGGCCGAGACAGGGAAGACGACCAGTCGGAAAACCACCAGCCCGCTGGTCAGGTGACGTTGTCTGCATTACGGGAAAGCGATGGGGACTGGCACAGGACCGTAGTAAGTGGCGTCAAAAAAGGGAGGCCTATGTTCATCAGTGGGCTAATATAGGCTGAAAATAGAATAGAATAGTGTTTCCTTACGCTAGGTTAGAATGGGTATAACCTCTGCAAAATTTCAAGTTTTTACGTTCAACGGTTTCAGCTCTGCGTTGATATGTCAAACAGTCACTGTACGTGTGTATATAATACAGAGTAAATAAATAAATATAATGGAACAAATCACACAGATTGAGTTAGCCCCAAAGTAAGTTCGAGACTTGTGTTATGGGATACTAACTCAACATACTATATTTTATACATACATACATAGAATCACGTCTTTATCCCTTACGGGGTAGACAGAGTTAAGGGTCGTGAGACTCGAAGGCCACGCTTAGCTGAATAGTGGGCTCTCTGATATTTTATAACAAATATATATAGATATAGATAAACATCCAAGTCCCAGGTCAATCTGAAAAAGATAATTTTTCATCCTGACCTGACCTTGATCGAACCCGGTACCCCCTGGTTCAGAGGCAAGGTCTATACCACTGCATCACGGGAGGTCGTCAAAAAGAGTGTGGTATTTCTGACCGGGGTTCGAACCTGATACCCCTGGTTCAGAGGCAACTTTACTACTGCGCCACGGAGGTCGTCAATAAGTGTTGGTTAAGATAAGTGTGGGATAACTTACTTATGCTTGTAAAACTAGCTGTCTTCATGGATCTAGTGTATTCTTCCTCTCTCTCTAACTGCTGGACGATCTCCTCTAGCGTCTTGTCATCGGTTGTGGTGTTCCGAAGCCAGGCCAAAGCTGCCCTGGCTTCCTGGAAAGTAAGACTTGACGTTAGTTCCAAATCCTACCCAACTAGCACACAAGCGCTATAAGAAGCGGTACAGTAGCTAGATAGAGGATTTCAGTTACGGCATGGGCTTCTTAGTAAGAAATATAGTACATCTATAAGCTGCTAAAGAACTCTTGTAGCGCGAAATAGGCCACAAATTATACAACTATAAGCTCTGCAATTGATCTAAAGTGGCCGCTTATGTAAGTTAGAATAGAGCAACAAAGGCTGCTTAAAGGCCGTAATGTGCCCTCAAAGCATCCAAAGTTTCTCGTGTAGCTCTTTTCTGCTACCTTCACCTTATTTCGGAGCTCCTGTATTTTAAAATTAACTTCCATAGCTTTAAAGTAAGTTTATTGTTGATTTACAATTTTACGTGTACAAGATATATTATAATTTTTATTAAATGAATTGAATGCGTGCTATAAGGATTCATAACTAATACGAAGGATTTATCAAAACGGTAAGTAATATGGTGTTTTATTTCTATATGTACGTGAAATTGCAGTGCGATTACCAGTTCATTGTGAATGTTTATATGAATTATCGTCAAAATTTTCACGCGCCCTCTGAATGTTAAGTTTTTAATGCAAAAATAAAATAAATGATTATGGTGAGGAATTAGGTTTCAACTTAAATAATAGTTTTTAGTACTTTTTAGTTTACAAAAAAGTTTAATTAGGGCTATACGTAAAAAAATAGACTTAATTTACATTTTAAGTTACGAGTTTATGTCTTCAAAACGTAGTAATAACCTTAAAAACATCCATTTTTTAAAACAGTATAATGGCGTCTCCATAAGAGCAGCTCCCAGTGTTGGTTATATCTATTTTATCTGCTTGAACCGTAAAAAGGCTCTAGTATTTGCTGCTGTAGATGTTTAGGTTTCACGGTTGTAGTACTAGTGCGCTATCCAACTGTTTTGCATGTACATCAGCGTTTTACAGTTACTATTTAGAGCCTCAGGTGGTCTTAACACAGGTTCTTCTATTTGAGATATGCAGTAAAAATACTACTTAGGGATCCGTCATTAAATTTTAAAGTTTTATTTTCCTTTTATTCAATACCTACCTATAAATTACTATTATCTTTACCTATACAGATTAACTGATATAGATAGATAATACGCATACGTTTATTTGTATAGACAATTTCAAGTACATAGGTACCCATATTTTTAATGTGTAAAACTATCAGCAGTGTGATCAAGGGTATGCTTTAGGTATTTATTCGAGGTATTCCATTTTTTGTTTCTAATTATCATACTTTATGTTTTTCAGTTACTGCTTGTGACAAATACCTACTCTGAAGCAGAGCTAAACCAGGAATCATCATCTCAAGAAATATACCTCGTAGTTCAGATTAATCCTGAGAATCAAACGCCAGAACAAATCTCTAATATTCAACAGTTTATATTACAGACATTGCCGAAAGTAATAAAAGAATTATAAATAATTATGTGTTTCATTTATGGCTTCTTCACTTGCTGTAAGACTGTCGTCCTCACAAATATCAGCTTTAGTAGTACTACAAGATGCAATATCGTTGTGCATTAAATTGGAAACTACGGAACCCTACCCGTACCGAAATCGCACTCCGTCATAGGCTTCATAAAAAAATTATAATATTATCATACAGCTTTAGGTTACATTTTTAGCACATCAGTTACGAATATGGCGCTGTTAGCTCTAGTATGAAGTCATGTCCCTTCCCTGTAGATGTAAAGCTATAAGAAATCTAGTGAACACCATTAAAATACTAAAAATGTTACAGCACCGTTTTGTAACTCTCACGGCTATATAAAATATTTCATGTGATTTCTTAGACAACTATTAACCGTTTAGTTTCTATATAATTCTCATATATAGCGCTCAAGGCGCTATTTCAAAGTTACACAACTTTGCATTAGATATAGTGTTACAACATAAGTAATAAAATATGCTAAAGAGCGTTAGGCTTTACAAAATGTCTCTATAAGGTCTTGAGTGCTATAGAGGTAAGTTAAAACTCTTTGCAAACTGCCCTGCCTACTAAAGTATTCTTTTACATCTTACAGTGGTATAAAAGTCTCCATTAACTCCATTTTATGTCCAATAGTAGTTTAGTGAAGCCAGTACTTGTTTTTGTATTACCATAAGATATTTTTTTGCTACTAAACATGTCCTGTAGCACCTAGCTGTTCAAGGGTATGAAAGTACTCTACTGTTCAACTTTAGGAAAAATTTACAGCACTTTAACAGCTGCTATACTACGCTTAGGCTGTATAAAGCCTGTATTAGCAGCTTGTGTGCTAGTTGGGTACTAATATTATAAATGCGAAAGTTTGGATGTGAGTTTGTGAGGATGTTTGTTACTCAATCACGCAAAATCTACTGGACGGATTTAGCTTAAATTTGGTACACGGGTAGGAAAATACCGGGAATAGCACATAGGGTAGGTACTTACTCTTTATCCCAAAATTCCCAACGGGGCGAAGCCCGCGGCGCAGCTTAGTTAGTTATATTTTAATAGTAGGATGATATATTTTATTATACAAGTGTGCTAGGTTGGTCATTACGACACGAGGCGTTTTACTTTACTTTTCAATAAATACGAGGTAATAATATAACTATTAGAGCAACTTATTAATACATCTCTCTCTCAGCCGAAAGACGTCCACTGCTGGACAAAGGCCTCCCCCAAGGATTTCCATAACGACCGGTCCTGCGCTGCCCGCATCCATGCGCATCCCGCGACCTTCACCAGGTCGTCGGTCCACCGAGTGGGAGGCCTGCCAACACTATGTTTTCCGGTTCGTGGTCGCCACTCGAGAACTTTTCTGCCCCAACGGCTATCTGTTCTACGAGCTATGTGCCCCGTCCACTGCCACTTAAGTTTCGCGATTCTGCGGGCTATGTCGGTTACTTTAGTTCTCCTACGGATCTCCTCATTTCTGATTCGATCACGTAGAGAAACTCCGAGCATAGCGCGCTCCATCGCCCTTTGGGTGACCTTGAGCCTTCTTATGAGGCCCATAGTAAGCGACCACGTCTCTGTTCCGTATGTCATTAGTGGCAACACACACTGGTCAAAGACCTTAGTCTTGAGACACTGCGGTATTTTGGACGAGAAGATATCGCGAAGCTTCCCGAACGCTGCCCAGCCGAGTTGGATTCGACGGTTGACCTCTTTCTCAAAGTTGGACTTACCTAACTGAACTGTTTGTCCCAGGTATACATAATTGTCAACAACTTCGAGTTTAGAGTCTCCAACCTTCAGAGGAGTGGGTGCGACACGGATATTAAACATAATTTTCGTCTTGTCCATGTTCATTTTTAGACCCACTTGTTGAGAGGCTCTACAGAGGCCATCGAGCATTGTGCCTAGGTCTTCCAAGGTCTCAGCCATGACTACGATATCGTCAGCGAATCGAAGGTGAGTGATATACTCGCCGTTGATATTGATACCGAGTCCGCTCCAGTCCAGAAGCTTGAAAACATCTTCCAGGGCGGCGGTGAACAGTTTCGGAGATATCACGTCTCCCTGTCTCACCCCTCGCTGCAACTGGATAGGTTTGGAGCCTTGATCCTGGAGACGGACTGACATGGTGGCGTTTTCGTACAAACACTTCAGCGCTTCGATATATCGATAGTCAATTTGGCACCGTTGGAGAGACTGTAGCACAGCCCAGGTCTCGATCGAATCGAAAGCTTTCTCGTAGTCCACAAAGGCCAAGCATAATGGCTGGTGTATAATTGTCCGTAGAACTTCTCAACCTCTTCCAACAGCTCTGGCTTCGACGAAATGATTCTGCCATCCTCAGTCTTCAGCTTGGTCAGTTGGCTTTGACCAACAGACAGATCCGTTGCAAACACTTTTGAGCCCTTATTTCGCTTGATCGCCTCTTCAATACGGTCAGTATTGAATTGGCGTAAATCGCGAGTTAGGGACTTGGAGATCTGTCTGTTTAGACGTCGATACTGAGCAGCATCGTCAGAGGACTGCAGAACCAAGTTTCGTCTTTCTTCCATGAGTTTGTTGGTGAGGTCCGAGGTCTTTTTGGTTCCTTTTGAACGGCGGGTTTTGAAAGCCTTAGACCCTGCTGTTTGGACAATTTGCACAAACCTGTCATTATAATCGTCCAGATTTTCGCAGTCTCCCAGGCATTCGAAGCGATTCTGCAACGTTTTGGAGCTGGATAGGCGCTGGTCGGAGCGTAGACTTCATCAGTCGACACCTTTCGAGTTTTATTCTAAGATTCAATGTGCCTCTCACCAATCAGTGATCGCTTCCTGTTTTTACGGCATTGATCACAGAGACATCATTGAATATGTGCCTCTTCGTCGACAAGATGAAGTCAATCTCATTTTTTATAACGCCATTAGGATGCAACCATGTCCACTTTCTCTGTTTTGGCTTTTTGAAGGAGTTTATCATAAAGAGGCCCTCCCTATCCATAAAGCCGGCCAGCAGATGACCACGTGCATTCCTCCTTCCATATCCAAAATTCCCCACCCTCAGCTCATCATCGCTTTGTTTGCCCAGTTTCGCGTTAAAGTCCCCCATCACAACGGTATAGTGGGCCTTATTACATACACTTACACTATTTAAAAGGAAAATATAAAGACCTAATAATAGCATGGCCAGTTATGTTTTAAGATAACACGGTCAAGGGGAAATAATAATAATTAAGATTAGGGAAAATGTTACCAAGACCAAGATTACATCTAACCATACGACATCATATTTTTTTTTGTAATTAAGATGTCAGAAAAAGACTTAATTACATTAAAAAATGACCACATAGATGTAACAAAAATAAAACTAAAAGATAAAGACATAATTTGGCGAACATGTTCAGCAAGAATTGGATATTTATAAATAAGATATCATGCACTCCAATTTCATGAAGCAGAAGTCGTCAGCTGTTCTCATTTCCCACGGTAGCAAAGTTAAGCACACTTTTCCCTCAGGTACACGTCACATAGCTACTAGGATCGCAGAACTCAGAACTAGTATTACGAAGCCCAACTAACCAGACTCTTGCCTTGTCTGACCAGGTACACACACAGGAGTGTCCGGCATCGCGAGGAAAGCCAGCAGATGCAGCACTGATACTGCGGTACATATTAACCAAACTATGTAAATATGTATATATCCACGAGACTACCAGGCTCCCATAGTCCCCATAGAGATAGCACTACGAATAATAATTATAACTAACCTGACTCTTGCCTTGTTTGACCAGGAACACAGGAGTGTCCGGCATCGCGATGAAAGCCAGCAGATGCAGCACTGGCACGGCGGTACACGTCCACATGACCACTGGGAATGAGAGCAGGTCACCAGCGATGTACACCAGCAAGTAGCCCAGGTTCTGAGATAGGATGAAGAGGGAGCCTAATGCGCCTCTTACGTTGTCTGATGCTATCTGATTAGGAAAAAGGGTATGTAGTAATAAAAATCAGATCTCAAGCTAAGAAAAAAGTTTGTAGAGCACACAGACTTCTTCATTCGAAGTCCCTGTTACTCGAAGATATGACGTTAAAAGTGCTATTTATAAGTGCTATTGAAATAAAAATATTTTAGACTTTGTAGATTTTTAGGTACTTATAATGTCTCCTTCTGAATAGAATTCTTTTGATAGCCAAAAAAGAGAATCTAACTACCTATGTAGAAAATTCCGGTGAAGGAAAACATCGTGAGGAAACCTGCAGCACTCTGGTTGATGATTATCAGCTAGTGTGTGAAATGGAGATGGCAATAGCAAACCACTCCATTAAAATTGCCATGAGAGTCGTTGTGTGTGTTTCATTCCATATAATGACCACGACCCTCAGTCATGAGGAAATGCGACTAAAGAGAGATGTAGAAAATATCATGAAATAGATATCCCTACAGGTGCGTTGGACGTGACTTAAGATGTGCACCGACCCAAAAAATGATCAAATAAAGTTTTTGTTTTTTTGAGACAAATTGAATGATGTGCAAGAAGTATTTTTACATTTCTGATTTTGCCTCTCACCTCTTTCAAATAAAGCGGAGTAACGATGTAGCAGCTGGCACACGCGAAGCCGGCTACGGCCCGCGACATGATGAGAGCCCAGGGCCTCAGGGAGAACAGGGTTATCGACCAGCTGATCTGAAACAAACCAAATTAACCTGTAACAAGGTATTTGCCTTTTAGCCCCGGATTTAAGGCCCTCGAGGAGAGATAAAAATTATAAACGAAAGCCTCGTTAAGAATAAGAATATCTTTATTTGCTTTAACATGGTGGGTGCAGTTGGTATTATAATATCAGTGTCACATGTTAGCCATAAATTAGCATGCAAATTAATTTAGTAGCAGTAAGGATGCATAAGGATGGATGTTCTCTATATATATTAACTATATTCATAGCGAATTTGTTCAATATCGGTCCAGCGGTTTAGCCTTAATACCGTAACAGGCAGAATGACAAACAGCCAGACTTTCGGATTTCTCATAGGTATTAGAAGAATGACAGAAGAAGTAAGACATACGGAACAGAGACGTGGTCGCTTACTATGGGCCTCATAAGAAGGCTCAAGGTCACCCAAAGGGCGATGGAGCGCGCTATGCTCGGAATTTCCCTGCGTGATCGAATCAGAAATGAGGAGATCCGTAGGAGAACTAAAGTAACCGACATAGTCCGCAGAATCGCGAAACTTAAGTGGCAGTGGGCGGGGCACATAGCTCGTAGAACAGATAGCCGTTGGGGCAGAAAAGTCCTCGAGTGGCAACCACGAACCGGAAAACGTAGTGTTGGCAGGCCTCCCACTCGGTGGACCGAGACGACCTGGGAGGCAATTCTGGGATCTGCGATATAATATCAATTTCGACATTTATCGAAAAAACATGGCGGATATCGATAAATATCGAAAGTGCGTATTCTCGTGCTTTCAAATGTGATATTTATCCAGCGTCAGCCCTCGATACGCATCGAGTGGTCGAGCGTGGCCGAAAACCATATCGTGTGTGATATTTGTTGCTTCAAATATGTGATATTTGTAGCTTCGATAGGGTCGGGAGGAAGATGGTGGCCATGCTGACCTCTGTCTTCCTTTTGGTATGTCAATTTATACTTAAAGCCTGACCAGGAAAATAAAAACCCTGATTAACTAGCTTTTGTTTGCGGCTTCACCCGCGTGAAATTCCCACGCGAACAGTGCTTTTTGCCGGGATGAAATGTACTGTCCGTGTCAGTACTTCTAACTATGTGTCTGAAATTTTTCAGGAAGATTGGTTCAGTAGATAAAGCGTGAAGAGGTAACAAACAAACTCACTTTCGCATTTATAATATGTATTAGTTAGGATTAGGACTAGCGCCCCGCCCCGGCTCCGTTTGGGAGGTATATACATAAATTGTAGGCAATGACACTCAGGTAAAATGTAGCTTTCTATTTGGTGAAAGAATTCTTGAAATCAGTTCAGACATTCCGAAGATTACAGACTAAAAACAAACTTAAAAACACATCCTCCTTATAACATAGTAAATTAGTGTGATAAGGGGCTTCTTAGTAAGTCACTTTACATCTTTACGAGTCACGCCCCGGGATTTCGCTCCCGTGGGAATTTCCAGATAAAAAGTACCCTAAGCCTAAGCGCTATATCCGGTATTTTTCTAATCGTGTACCAAATTTCATCGAAATCCGTCGAGTAAATTTTGCGTGACTGAGCAACAAACATCCAAATCCAATCTTAACTTTCGTATAGTATTTATTAGTAGGATGATACATAATTTAGTATTATGTCTTTATTATCTATGGGGTAGACAGAGCCTTACGACTCGGAGGTCACGTTTAAATGGATGCTTTATTATGTACTTGGTGGAGGACATTCAGTTATAGTGGCAGGTTGCTAGCCCATCGCCTAGGAGTTTCCACTGTAATGCCCTTTAATAGTAACGTGCGGACATCCGGATAGCATGGGACATCCGGCTACTAGGTGGGTCGACGATGTAAGGAATATTGCTGGCTGGGTTGCGATGGCCCAGGATAGAGAAGCTTGGCGTAGACAGAGGGAGGCTTATACCCAGCAGTGGGTAGCAGAAAGCTGACGATGATGACGAGTAACGTGCCTTGTATTGTACTTTGTAGGTACATATGTTCCTTACATATTAGCCTGTGGTATCTATATATATATACTTAACTCAAAGGTGACTGACTGACTGACATAGTGATCTATCAACGCACAGCCCAAACCACTGGACGGATCGGGCTGAAATTTGGCATGCAGGTAGATGTTATGACGTAGGCATCCGCTAAGAAAGGGTTAACGCGAGCGAAGCCGCGGTCAAAAGCTAGTCTACAAATATTATTGTACACGATTTACATAACTTCCAACAACGACACACAATTATAAAAAACCAGTAACAACCAATGAAATTAAGGTTTTATTGCCATTGATAACGTTTATGCAGCAACCGAACAAAGCGTCTTAAAATATTTTACAAAGTATTAAAACAGATGTATTTTTAACATTGACATCTGAATGTTCCAAGTGTTCCAAATGCATTAAATGCGCAAAAAACTGCTGTTATGTAACTACTTACTTTTATTACTACCTATCTTAGTAAATGACCTACCTAGCCATATACTTTCCTACTATATTATATCCTAGTGTGAGATTGTGAATTTGTGAGTTTGTGAGGATGTTTGTTACTCAATCATGCAAAATCTACTAGACGGATTTCAATGAAATTTGGTACACGGGTAGAAAAGTACCGGGAATAGCACATAGGGTACACAGGAGCGAAGCCCCGGGGTGCGGTTAGTATTATATAAATGGCTCTTTGAAAAAAAATGGTTTAGTGACTTCTTGGAGAACTAACCACTAATATTTGCATGCTACCCATTACCTATTTAATTTTAGCAAACATGTCTGTTCTTTATACATTTTTGTAACAACTTGTAATACCATGTTTTTGAGCAAATAAAGATGAATATGAATAAATAAAATTGTCGATAAGTGGAAAAACACGAAAAACAGCTAACTGTTATAAATAGACCAACTATAGATTGACAATGGTTTATTTTGCTATTGTTATTGCGTCTAGCAAGTAACTTTTTTATCACTATCCTAAATAAATTTGTCATCTTTAATTGATATTGATTGATTTATGTATATTCCACAATATTATAGTTTGACGTTAATAAAATTGATTTTATTATTGTTTTACAGTTATAAAATTTAATTACTTCGGAAAATGATTTTAAGAAATTGATGTTAATATTTACAGTCTATACATTTACACTATGCTATAGTGGGAATTCATACTAATATTATAAATGCGGAAATTTGTCTTTTTTTCTGTCTGTTACGCTTTGACGGCTAAACGGCTGGACCGGTATTGATGAAATTTGGTATGAATGGATATAGATAGACCTGGGGTCAAACTTGTTTTTCAAAAATAAACCCCCGAGGGCCTGCAATGAGGGGTGAAAGTTGAAAAATACATAAGACACATTTAGCAAAAAGCAGATCCACGGGAAGCAGCAAGCATCAGAATCCTAACTAATATTATAAATGCGAAAGTGAGTTTGTTTGTTTGTTTATTTATTTGTTTGTTACCTCTTCACGCTCTATCTACTGAACCAATCTTCCTGAAATTTCGCATACATATAGTTAGAAGTACAGAGAAGGACATAGGGTACCATCCTGGAAAAAAGCACTATTCCCGTGGGAAGAGAAACTCACGCGGGCGAAGCCGCGGGCAAAAGCTAGTAAACCATAAAATACTTTTTGCACTAAGTATTTTATTTATTTAGGACAGGAAATAGTTGTAGAATGAGCAACATTTTCCTCATACTACTATTAAGTATTTTATAACATATTTGCTCGTAAAGTGTCACTTATTTCACCAATTTCAATATTGTATTGTATCTCATTACGCACTTGTGCGTTATTGTAAAGTAAAACGCACGCTCCGTTTAAAAACGAACGATACTTTTTTAAATCTTAGCAAAGAGTTTTTATGTCAGAAAAGTGGTCAACATTTTATGAATAAAATTAACTTTAGGAGATAAAATAAATAAAAAAATAATTCTTTAAATTAATTTTGACAATAAATTACAACCATTAATCTGCAACAAAACACAAAAATATTAATTCACTATATTAGTAATACCACAGATAATATAATTAATACTAAGGTAATACTGGCTGTTTTTTGTGCATTTGCCTTAAAAAAAAGCGCTGATGCACGCGCATCGGTAATTTGTGAATAAGTAAAATTATACCGCGCGCTTTTTCTTTGGTATTGTCGTTTTCCGAGTTTTATTTAAATATTTCCTCGCAAATATGTTATAAAACGTCGTATGACATATGTGCGCTTTGAAAATTACAGCCTCTGCCTTTCTTGTAGCAATATCGCCTCGGCTGTAATTTTCAACTTACCGCACTTATATCACAATGTACTATTAAGAGATATTTCGTGAAAGAAACTCAAACTTAGCAGGACGTGAAAGTCACTATAGTTGGCGTTACGGCGAGTGTGGTCTGTCAGTTAATACAATACTCATGGCATGAAAGTAATAAGTACCTTTGATGGAAGTAATAAGTACTTTGTACAACTACTTCCATGACAATACTATCTCTCTCTCTCTTCAGCCATTTTCAACCCTATGGGTGTAGGCCTCCTTCATCGTATGCCACTTCTCTCGGTCTTGGGCAATCTCTATCCATTTCACGCCTGCTGTTCTTTTAACATCATCCGCCCAGCGCATGTGCGGTCTTCCCTGTGGGCGTGTTTCGCCCCACGGTCTCCACTCTACCAGAGCTTTGCACCATGAACCTTACTATCATCAGTTGTCAAATTCACATGACAGTATTATACCATCTGGCAGACTTTACTCGCCAGTAGCCAGTAACGGATTTAGGGGGGGGTTGGAGCACGGGGGCACGTACAACCCCCCGCCCCCCCAAAACTGTTGTTTGTGTACCTTTCCATTACAGTGCATATCAAATTAAGAAATAACAGAATTTAGTGAGTGAAAATTTTCTGCCTATCTGGTTTATTTCTTGATTTTTGCCCATCTGGACCTTCTGCAGTTGCATAGTGAAAGTCCCCCCCCCCGTCTTAGGAGGATTCGTCCCCTAACATGCATAGTCCAGCACTATCCTTGTGCCCCTCCAGAAAAAAATCCTGGATCCGCCGTTGCCAGTAGCACCAACTAGTAAGCGGAAAAACATTCGCAACCACATTAACAAAACTCCGTTTTTTCTTATGTGTTCTATTATGTAAACAATCTTCACAGTACTTTTTATTGAATTTTGTTGAAAATAAATCAAATATTAGTTCAAACCTAAACATTCTAAAGTACGACATTTATTAACCACGAAAGTAATTTCCTAAACAGTCTATTTTAATTTATATTGTTGTAAAATCATAAAAAAACATGGTAAGATTGTTTACATAATAGGACAAATAGGAAAAAACGGAGTTTACAATATTATGCAATCAATATTAAGCGGTTACAACCGACTTTTGCCACCGATATATGATTATGACCACTTCACTGTTCACTACATAATTTATTGTAACTAGCAATAATAATTGTATGGCATGATACCGGCAATTGTTACACATTTATTGGCGTGGATGTAAAACTGATTGAATGATGCAACTTTATTTATGAACTAGATATACTTACTGTATTGTGATCATTAGCGTAATAGCTGTACTAGTATTATAAGATATTGAGTTCCTTAATTTTTACAACACTCTCTTACACTTAGAGAGTGTTGTAAAAATTAAGGAACTCAATATCTTATAATACTAGTACAGCTATTACGCTAATGATCATTTCTATTACGCTAATGAGAATTATTTTTTTATTTATTTTATCTCCTAAAGTTAATTTTATTCATAAAATGTTGACCACTTTTCTGACATAAAAACTCTTTGCTAAGATTTAAAAAAGTATCGTTCGTTTTTAAACGGAGCGTGCGTTTTACTTTACAATAACGCACAAGTGCGTAATGAGATACAATACAATATTGAAATTGGTGAAATAAGTGACACTTTACGAGCAAATATGTTATAAAATACTTAATAGTAGTATGAGGAAAATGTTGCTCATTCTGCAACTATTTCCTGTCCTAAATTAATAAAATACTTAGTGCAAAAAGTATTTTATGGTTTACTAGCTTTTGCCCGCGGCTTCGCCCGCGTGAGTTTCCCTTCCCACGGGAATAGTGCTTTTTTCCAGGATGGTACCCTATGTCCTTCTCTGTACTTCTAACTATATGTATGCGAAATTTCAGGAAGATTGGTTCAGTAGATAGAGCGTGAAGAGGTAACAAACAAATAAATAAACAAACAAACAAACTCACTTTCGCATTTATAATATTAGTTAGGATTCTGAAGCTTGCTGCTTCCCGTGGATCTACTTTTTGCTAAATGTGTCTTATGTATTTTTCAACTTTCACCCCTCATTGCAGGCCCTCGGGGGTTTTATTTTTTGAAAAACAAGTTTGACCTCAGGTCTATAACTATATCCATTCATACCAAATTTCATCAATACCGGTCCAGCCGTTTAGCCGTAAAAGCGTAACAGACAGAAAAAAAGACAAATTTCCGCATTTATAATATTAGTATGAATTCCCACTATAGCATAGTGTAAATGTATAGACTGTAAATATTAACATCAATTTCTTAAAATCATTTTCCGAAGTAATTAAATTTTATAACTGTAAAACAATAATAAAATCAATTTTATTAACGTCAAACTATAATATTGTGGTATATACATAAATCAATCAATAACAATTAAAGATGAAAAATTTATTTAGGATAGTGATGCGGGCAGCGCAGGACCGGTCGTTATGGAAATCCTTGGGGGAGGCCTTTGTCCAGCAGTGGACGTCTTTCGGCTGAGAGAGAGAGTGATAAAAAAGTTACTTGCTAGACGCAATAACAATAGCAAAATAAACCATTGTCAATCTTTATGTTGGTCTGTTTATAACAGTGAGCTGTTTTCCGTGTTTTCCCACTTATCGACATTTTTATTTATTCATATTCATCTTTATTTGCTCAAAAACATGGTATTACAAGTTGTTACAAAAATGTATAAAGAACAGACATGTTTGCTAAAATTAAATAGGTAGCATGCAAGTATTAGTGGTTAGTTATGTATGTTATAAAAAAAAAAAGTTCTCCAAGAAGTCACTAAAACATTTTTTTCAACGAGCCATTTATATAATTCTAGCTGCGCGCCGGGGCTTCTGCTCCTGTGGGAATTTCGGTATAAAAAGAACCCTATGTGCTATTCCCGGTATTTTTCTACCCGTATACCAAATTTCATTGAAATCCGTCCAGTAGATTTTGCGTGATGCGTGATACGATAGGCAGTAATAACTGTAAGAAGTTACATAACAGCAGTTTTTTGTGCATTTAATGCATTTGGAACATGCAGATGTCAATGTTAAAAAATACATCTGTTATAAGTTATAATACGTTGTAAAATATTTTAAGACGGTTTGTTCGGTTGCTGCATAAACGTTATCAATGGCAATAAAACCTTAATTTCATTGGTTGTTACTGGTTTTTTTATAATTGTGTGTCGTTGTTAGAAGTTATGTAAAACGTGTATTTACAATAATATTGGTAGACTAGCGCTCCGCTCCGGCTTCGCACTGGAGGTACACACATAAATTGTAGCCTATGTCACGGATAGTGAGTTTGTTTGTTTGTTTATTTGTTTGTTACTCTTCACGCTTTACCTACTTAACCAATCTACCTGAAATTTTGCAGACACATAGTTAGAAGTTCGGAGACGGACATAGGGTACATTTCATCTCAGCAAAAAAAAAACCTGTTTCCGTGAGAATTTCACGCGGGTGAAGCCGCGAGCAAAAGCTAGTTAATCAGGGTTTTTATTTTCCTGGTCAGGCTTTAAGTATAAATTGACATACCAAAAGGAAGACAGAAGTCAGCATGGCCACCATCTTCCTCCCGACCCTATCGACCAGCTTCCCCATGAGGAAGCCACAGAAGATCGGCGCGATGAAGGTCAGAGAAGCCATCCAGGAGATGACCTCGTCGGAGATCGGTTCCGGGGCTGGGCCGTCGGGGGACTGAAGCAGTGGGGTCATGGGGGACTGCCAGCCGAGCAGCATCCCGAAGTTGAGGACTGGGATGGTCACTAAAACAAAAAGATAAAAGTTACTGAATGTTTTTTTAAAGATTGATTTGCTCTTGACTACAATCTTGCACGAGAACAGAGATGAGGTCTACCTACGATGTAGCGAGCTTACCCAGAAGCAGCCTATTCACTCTGGTTTTGAAGAGAGTCAGGTTGTTTAATTGGTTGATGATGGAATTACTAGTAGAAATTTTCTAATTATTTTGAATTCACTCTGTATAGGGGCTGAATATGCAACTTTTACTCCGGTGGACGAATATTAGACCAGTGGGTACCGAACCTGCCCAGTATTTCAGTGTACTTATAAATTAACCCTTTCCCTGCCCCATGAATCATATATTATGTAAAAGAAAGAAAAAAAATATTTACTTGGTTACACAAGCACCAAATCGGCGATGAATAGAGATGGGATTGGCTTACCCGATAAATTTCCGAGACTCGGAAATTTATCCATTTATACCCATTTTTTCCCAGAAATTTTTAATTTATACCGGGTAAAAATTAAAATCAATAAAAATGTTTGTAGTTACGATATTTTATAATATATCATTAAGATTTATTATGATAAAGTGTTTAAGCACATATTAAGTTTTTAAATTAAGTACTGTGTAAAAAAGTACTTATAAAGTGTACAATTTACGTTTTGGTTACAAAAAGACCTGATAAGATATATATTAATTCTGACTCATTCGCAGCCAACTGGTTTTAGACAATAAATGTATGTTCCGGAATTCTATGGAACGGCTAGGCGATCATCGAATCGGAAGGCCCGCCGTACTAGGCCAGATTGCTTTACAATTACACGAATGTCTGTAATATCAGTAAATGAAAAACTACCTTTTTTTGTTTGTATGTTACCTCTTCGCGCTTTATCTACTCAACCAATCTACCTGTTTCACATACACATAGTGAGAAGTACTGAGAAGGACATAGGATACTTTTCATCCCGGGAAAAAGCACTGTTCACGCGGGCGAAACCGCGGAGAAAAGTTAGTCTATAATACGAAGATGTTTTGATTTTTTTGTTAATTCTACTTGAAACATCCATATAGGTACTGAATATGCATCATTATTTTCAAAATATTATTTGAATACATATGATTTTAAATCTGTTGTTTTTGTTTTTTTTTTTAATATTTGAACCGAAAACAACTAGTTATTTATCTTCCTTATAATCAAAACACACTTTAATTATTATTTTATCAGTTTAAAGTAAATAAGGATAATTTACTTTCATTATAATTTCAACTCGGTATAAATAAAAAATATCGGGTATAAATGTGTATAAATTAATTTTTACCCATTCTACCTATTCTTTTCCCATTTTTACTTCCCGAAATTTATCCAAGCACCCATCTCTAGTGATGGAAAATTAATTATGTGAACAAAACAATTGTTAAAACTATGATTATGTTATGGACAATAAATTATATAAAAAATATGAGACAATAAATGCAATATAGAATGGGCATGCAATTAAATAACAATAGGTTCCAAACTGGCATGACATTTAGTTAGGTTTTGCAATCAGTATGATTTACTATCCATTCATATATTTATACTAGCTGTCGCCCGCGGCTTCGCCCGCGTGAGTTTCGCTTAGATGAAAAATCTCTCTTGGGGCTTTTCATCAGATGTTCCAGATCTTCAATTTTTATACGTCAGCAGAAAATGCTCATCAGGTTGAACGACTTTTAATGAGGCGCCATTTCCATATATGTTATAGTGTAGCTGGTCTCTTGCAGTTCTTCATCAGATGTTCCAGATCTTCAATTTTTATACGTCATCAGAAAATGCTCATCAGGTTGAACGACTTTTGTTAAGGCACCATTTCCATATTTCTTATAGTTTAGCTGTTCTGTTAAGGTTCTTCATTAGGTGTTCCAGTTTTCAAAATAAATTATAGCCTAAATGTACAGACTTAATAGCTATACAACAAAAAAGTTTCATTCAAATCTGTCCAGTAGTTTTTGCGTGAAATGCGTACATACATACAGACAGACAGGCAGACAAGAAATTCCTAAAAATTTTTTTTGCTTTCTATTATTCTTTTTAAGTGTCCCTCTATCCATTTCAGTCAAAAATACTAAATGTACAGACAAAATATTTTTACTGTTTTTATTATATGTATAGATAATGTACTAGCTGCACCCTGGGGCTCCGCTCCCGTAGGAATTTTGGGATAAAAAAAGTACCCATGTTCTTCTCAGTACTCCCTAACTATGTGTATGCGAAGTTCCAGGTAGATTGGTTCAGTAGATAGAGTGTGAAGAGGTACCAAACAAACTCACTTCCTCATTTATTATTTTAGTTGGGATAGAATGGGATCACATTTAACGGTATATTCAGCTTATTTCAGCGGTGACAAAGGCATGGCTTCTCTCTTTAGTCGTATTCCTCATGACTAAGGGTCGTGGGTCGTGGTCATTATATGGAATGAAACACACACAACGACTCTCATGGCAATTTTAATGGAGTGGTTTGCCAGTGGTTTTCATTACCCAGAGTGCAGGTTTCCTCACGATGTTTTTCTATGGCTTATATTATTGCAAATTCGGTGACCCAAACCTATGTGGAATAATTCAGGCGTTGTTTTATTATAGTACCAAAGCGTAGGCCCATCCATCCGGCTGCGCGTCTATCAAAGTTCAACTATTAACGTCACAATTGATCTATTGTGATAACAATCATGTGGAAAGAATACTAAATTATGTCATGGGATAATCGTTATGAATTAGAATACAATGGAGAAGCGGATGATGATAAATTAAAAGGCTTAGATCCTCTTTTGTTGTCAAAGAGACGTCACGAAATCAAGTTGTCTAAATTAATTTATGACGACCTAATCAGCAACAAAAGAGGTCCAGGATGCCCCTTGTCTACATGTTGGACTAGTATGAGGAAGCTTACTCAAAAATAAAATTTACTTGACCCGACAACCCTTGACAGAATGTCTTGGCGCCAAAGAATTAGGAGAGCCGATCTCACCTAATGTGGGCAAAGGCAAATAACAAGAAGACCCAATCAGCCCAACAGTCCGCCGCTGTGGTGCATTAGTCTTCCTATGAACCACGGGGTCCCGGTTCAATCCTCGGTCAGGTCAAGATATAAATTACAATGTATCTGTATCCGTATCTTTGTCATTTTCCTGAATATCGGGAGTAGAACAAAATTTGTTTCAAGCAGAGATAATGTCTTTAATGTTGAAGTTTAAAATATTTTGGTGAATAAAGCGAAGTAGTTTTATTACTAACTGGCTTTTGTCTTCGGCTTCGCCCGCGTGAATTTCATTTTTTCACCCATTTCACCAGAATTTCTGAAATTCATTTCCTAAATGCTCACTTACGCTCCACAGTAAATTTATACATGTTCCTTGCAATCTCTTCGCTGGAATCCCTCATAATTTCCCGATGATAACTACTTAAGTACATACAGGTACTTATTACTACTGACCCAACGACCTGACGAGGTCTCGACCCTAAACGGTTTTTTTCCTAGCCTATTGAGTTGTCCCATTGCTGGGCATCTTTTTCCTACACAGCTTCAAAATGTAATTTTCTCGGATGCTGGCATCATTTGCGCAGATGAGGCTTTCCGCAATTAAATAGGTACCTACCTGGCTAATTATAATGACAATTCTATGTTCAGAATCAATACTGTCGAATCGGGAACCTCCTTGATAAAAAAAAAAACTTTATGTACTATTCTGGGTAATTTTCTACCCGTGTACCAAATTTCATTGAAATCCGTCCGGTAAATTTTGCGTGAGTAACAAACATCCCATCCATACATCCTCAAACACACATCCAAACTATCGTATTTATAATAGTTTACTTAATTAGCATACAATTCAAGTCGTATGTACTTATAATAATTCAAATTCCATTCATCACTTAAGTTTAGGATGGAAAACTTCATTATATTATGTCACACATGTTTGTGATTGAAGGTCAACCTTCAAATTCAAATATAGGTTGAATATGTAGGCAGAGTTTAACATTATGGTCATACTCCCTTTAACGTTTTCTTTATGAGTCAAATTCATGTTTACACTACTGTCCAAAAAAAGAATATTATGTTTTCAGGGTTTCATGTACAATTCCTGAACGCGGTATCCTTATGTGTGAGGTATCCTTTTTCTTACGGTATCCATACCCTACGTTGTTGTTAGGACGTGTTTTTTTAAATTTAGCTGTTAGATATTGAATTCCAGGATAACATATACCCTATGTTCCTAGGACTGGTTAGAATTTTGTTAACAACTGAGCTGTTGAATCCTACTCAGTGTTGCCGCTTCATAAAAAAAAGATGCACTAAATGATCTTTGAAATTGCGCCAGATTTGTAGAAAAATAGGTGTTTGAATTGCACTAGAAAGCGCTAACTTTTGAGCAGCTGTAAATCTAAATACATATACAGGGTTATTTATAATAAACGAAAAACCTTCCTAGGGGTGAAAGTACTTATAAATATGAACATCTTTTTGTATGGTGGGACCGACTCTGAAATCTCAAAAAAAAAAATCAGCTCGTCCATACATTTTGGGCGAGTAGGTATTGCAAAATGTATGGAACAGCTGATTTTTTTTTGAGATTTCAGAGTCGGTCCCATACAAAAAGATGTTCATATTTATGAGTACTTTTCACTCCCTAGGAAGGTTTTTTGTTTATTACAAATAACCCTGTATATACTTAACTCAAAGGTGACTGACTGACTGCCATAGTGATCTATCAACGCACAGCCCAAACCACTGGACGGATCGGGCTGAAATTTGGCATGCAGGTAGATGTTATAACGTAGGCATCCGCTAAGAAAGGATTTTTGAAAATTCGCCCACTAAGGGGGTGAAAAAGGGGTTTAAGTTTTGTATGGAAGATTTTTTCTTTGACTAAATTTCACGCGGGCGAAGCCGCGGGCAACAGCTTGTTATATAAATAAAGGAATAGGTAGCATCAACATAATATTCGGGGAATACCCAACTATTGACTCCTCGTAACTTCTTTTGTTTTCATAAAGTAATCAGGTGTGGCTTCTGGCTATTTGACATATTATTTATTAATTTTGCGCCAGACTCGTTAAAATTTCTTTGGCGCAAAAGTATTTACAAATAATCCATCAGATTGCACTAAATTATGTTTAGCGCATTGTTTAAAAAAAATAAGCACTAAAGACCTGAGAATTGCACTAGATCTAAAACGGCAACACTCCTACTATCCTACTAATCTTACTAATATTATAAATGCGAAAGTTTGGATGTGAGTTTGTGAAGATGTTTTTGTTACTCAATCACGCAAAAACGAATGAACGGATTTCGATAAAATTTGGTATACGGTTAGCAAAATACCGGGAATAGCACATAGGGTACTTTATATCCCGAAATTCTCAAGAAGCGAAGCCCCGGGGCGTGGCTAGTATATTATAAGGTGTCTGAATCTCCTTGATTAGAATTTTCACCCCTTGTACGACGTACTTTTTCGACATTGAATTTTGACGTTTAGTCACACAGTGATGCTTTCTGTGACTTTAATGACTTAACTGCCAACTCCATTTCAAAAATTAGTACCTATACTTATCAAATAATGTATAATGTGACTTCCTGGGTCCATTTGATGTCATTATCTATATGAAAAAATGTCGTTAAGTATGGAAATATTACATGATTTGTCAACCGTGATATGGTAATAGCATGATTATACCTACAGTTGGAGATTAAGCTGTTATTATGGTTATTCATCAAATTACCAGTTGGATAATACCCCAATTATCCCAAACAACAATTTAATTTGATGCCTCTATGAAAAATCAATAAAATAATAGAATCATCCATCAATGACAGTGCACTACGACCAAATTGCAGAATATATTAGGTGCACCATAACCGGTGAGCATGTATGAAGAGAGTGATGAGTGTAGAGGAAGCAATAGAGATCTGTAAGGATCGTAGCAAGTGGAAATCGCTAGATCCTGCAAACCAGGGAAAAAGGTGTGATAATATGTATGTATGTAGTGACAGGGACGGAATCACATCAGTAACCAAACTATTTCCTAAAATATAACAAAATACAATTCACATTTTAAAGCTATGTTTGGACGATATACCAAAACGCGGCCCATCTAAACGTACATTCTTATGACGTCACACGTAGGAAATGGGCTTTCCAAAGAAATGGCATATGATAGGAGGGTCATAGATACAAGAGATGTTCGATCTCAGCAAATGGGGAGATATTAGGAGTACCCATAATAGAATATCTAACCACCTAGGTAGGGTTGCCAGGTCGCCAAACCTAATAGCCGGACAGACCAGCCAGTTTGGCCGGACATTTGGGTAGAAATGCCGGACACGGCCTTTCTACCTATGTTCCCTACATTATTGAGGATTTTGTCTTAGGCACGTGAGGATTTTGTCTTAGGCACGTGAGGATTTTGCCTTAGGTACGACAAAAAAATTGTATACAAAATCAAGCTTTTTTGATTATTATCTGGCGGCCTGCATGAGCGACCGACAGTAGACTCTCGTGGCCTGCGCTCGGCGAGGCTCGGCGCTCGCTCGTTTGCGAAATGTAAAAAGACAAACAAAAGCCGGACAAGCCGGACACCGTTTATTTTGGCCGGACACGCAATCAAAAAGCCTACCTATGTCCGGCTTTATCCGGACGCCTGGCAACCCTACACCTAGGGAATCTTTTTTCGCATATTTTTTTTTGCCACACCCGTCCGCCATCTGGAGGCCCCCTATTTCACGTATCCTGACATATTCTCTACCTGCGTTTGATTCCCAGCGCGAACAAATTTGCATTTGTTTTCACAGATATTTATCTACGGATCTAGATGTATTGTGCACGTTTCTGTGTTTTTTTCCATCAGACACCAAGACACAAGCTTCTAAATACCAGTCAGCATTAGGATAGTAGGGTTAGTATAATCCTGTTCATCGTAATGTAGTAAAGTTATTATAATTGAACCTGTTTGGACCTGTTTGCTCGGAGGTAACCCCGCTGTCATTCAGCTCGGTAATCTTATGAGACGGGAAAAGGGGAAACCCGTTTGACACTCGTATTGTAAAGGCATATTCACAATGATCGCGGACCCTGGTCTGAAATTAATAATTTTAATTTATTTTTTACTAGCTGCGCCCCGGGGCTTCGCTCCGGTGGGAATTTCGGGTTAAAAAGTACCCTATGTGCTATTCCCGGTATTTTTCTACCCGTGTACCAAATTTCATCAAAATCAGTCCAGTGGATTTTGCGTGATTGAGTAACAAACATCCTCACAAACTCACATCCAAACTTTCGCATTTATAATATTAGTAGGATTTTATTTATCGCGTAAAATTATATTCACGATTCTCTCTGTCCCTTTCCCAATAAGATATTCTGTTCTACCTAGTGCTGCCCGCAGAATTAAAAAAATATAAAAAGGGTAGGAGCCGGGACATTAAACATTTATTAGATCAAATGCCAACAAGCTTATTATTTAAAAATAAAAAACACGACTGACATCTCACATAGCCTATGTCACTCGGAAGAATGCAAGGAATCTAAAAATACCTCTCACATCAAAATCTGTTAAGCCGTTCAGGACTTATGGTAGAATAAAGAAACTTACATACATATATACATTCATACATACATGAACCCTGAAAACATAACACTCCTTTTTTTGGTCAGTCGTGTAAAATACAATGAAATTGACACCCAGAATCTTAGAAACTTTTCCCGTAGTATGCCAAAGCGAGTATGGCCATGTAATATGTATATAATAACTACTAGTACATTGGCGACCGCCCTAAAGAACCGGTCTAGTCTATGTTTATAAACCTGCGCCTAACAGTTCTCCATAACTGTTTCGTTATTTCCTTACTTCTATTGTTAACTCTTGGTTTTACTAGGGACATTCGTATAATATCTGTAGAAGGAAGCGAGAGAGATCTGGGGCCCTATTTTTAGAAGTATTACATACCGCCGAAAACGAATAGACTATTATGTCGCACTCGTCCTACTATGTCACTAAAAACATAAAAGCTGAATTTTTTGAAATCACTCGTCTAGCAATGTTGCCAGTGATATGAAAATAATACGAGAAATAATTTCTGCTCCATTCTACTTATCGGTAACGAATCGTAAAAAAAATGTTCGTAAATTTTCAATCAAATAGAACGTAAGCGTTAAACGGAACGCAAAAACGAAAATTCTAATAGACTCCATCTATATCCGTATCCGATTGTCTATGTCATTCATGATTTTGACGTAAAAAACGTTCGACTACCAAATCATACGAAAACGAGTGGTCTAGACCACTCGTTGCGAATTATTCGACATAGACAATAGGGGACCGGCCAAGGTATGAGAATTGTTAAAAATATGTAATTTTATGATAGAATACATTTAATTAAACACATTTTGCGACTTTTCAGCACGAGTTTATTCTCCTGAGCTAATTTATTAGAATTCAAACTTTTTGGGAAAGTCCATTTTCTACGCGTGACGTCATATGAATGCACGTTTAGTTAGGGGCGTTTTGGTATCGCCCAAATATCGCTTGAAAATGTGAATTGTTTTTTGCTATATCTTGGGAAATACTTTGGTTATTGATGTAATTATTTTAAGGATGATTCTATTATTGTGAGATATTTCAAAGGAGCATCAAAAAAAAAAGTTGTCCGGTCCCCTATTCAAAAATACAGAATAATGGATATCGAATGAAAAATCACTCGGCTCATGCTTTTTTGGTGAGTCACACTTTCAAAAATAAGGATGGATGACCCTGTAAGGATGTGGAAATCGCAAGTCTCTGCCTACCCCTATGGGAAAAGGACGTGATAATATGTATATACGTATCCTTATAATATTGTATGCTAATACGAGTAATTAATCTGTGAAGTAGACGATATTGAATAAAGAATATTATGAGAAGTCTCATAGAAAGCAAAATCGTAATTTTGATTTTGCTATATTAGGGTGAAAAAGCGTATTATATTTATTCTAAGTTGTTAAACACAAAGGATTCGCTGTGGTGCTAAAAATGCCGTAAAACTAACTGGCATGCATTGTAACATTGTTTGCGGTTATGGTTATTATAACATTAAAATTATTATTATTTCAATATTTTATAAAAAAAATCCGTTACTGACTGAGTGAATCAAACAGCGCACAGGCAAAAATAAAGAAAGAAAAATAAAGAAATAAATAAAATAAAGAAAACTACTGGGCGTAGGAAGCTCAAATTTGGCTTGTAGGTTCCTTAGAGAGTATAGGGCACTGGCCTGTGGTGTGGCCCTAGAATAGCACCAACCCATCTCTTCCCATGGGTGTCGTAAGAGGCGACTAAGGGATTTATAACACCGGAGGATGGGCAGCAGCATCTTTCCGCGTACTATGCCATCACACTGCGATCGCCAACCCGCCTGCCAAGCGTGGCGATTACGGCAAAAACCCCATGGACAAAATCCTTGGGGAGGCCTTTGTCCAGCAGTAGACGTCTTTAGGCTGAGAAAGAAGAAAGAAGATAGGGCACTGAGAGCAGATTTCCCGAAATTATCAAGGGAACAAAGTCCCGCGATCATGCTAGTTTCCTATATACTTAGCTACCGTTGTACATAATTCAATAGTTTTTTTTCAACTATTTTCTGACAAGAACATTATCTGAACCTAAACAAATATGAAGCAACAATACCTTTAGCGCCCACCACCATCACATACAAGTGTCAAAGATGCGTGATTTTGTTGCCGCCCATATGGCCCTGTACCTGTACCACAGAATTAATATAAGTACTACGTACCTGTTCATTTATTATACAAACGCTTGTGTGTATTAGTTGTATTATCTAATGTTATTTATATGGTTGTGGAAAGAAAGAAATAAACGATTATTATTATTATATATACCTGTACTGTGCAACACAAGGAGGCATATATATTCTCAAAATTCGATTCAAATAACTATATTGATACCTGCCTACATTTGTTTTTTAGAGTTCGTCACGACGGACATTGAGAGAAATAACTTACCCATCAGAGCCATGAAGAACTGGTTGAAGATGCCTCCATCGTTGAGCTGGGTGATCCATTGCGTGGGAAGCAGAATCGTGACGGCGACAGTCCTAGGGACTCATGATGCCCTGGTACTATAAGGGAAATGTCTCACCCATCAGAGCCATGAAGAACTGGTTGAGGATGCCTCCATCGTTGAGCTTGACGATGTATTGCGTCGGAAGCAGCATCGTGACGGCGAGTCCTAGTGGCTCGTTGATACCCTGGTACTTTATGGGAAATGTCTCACCCATCAGAGCCATGAAGAACTGGTTGAGGATGCCTCCATCGTCGTGCTTGGTGATCCATTGCGTCAAGAGCAGCATCGGGACGTGACGGAAACAATCCTAGTGACTCATGATGCGAGTCGTAGTGACTCGTGATGCCCTGGTACTATAAGGGAAATGTCTCACCCATCAGAGCCATGAAGAACTGGTTGAGGATGCCTCCATCGTTGAGCTTGGCGATCCATTGCGTGGGAAGCAGAATCGTGACGGAGAGTCCTAGTGACTCATGCTGCCCTGGTACTGCAAGGGAAAATAAGGGTAAATTAATACAGGTAAAATGTTCGTGCCCCCCCCTAAACCCACTACTGGGGTAAGCCACTTATTACCTACCAAATCTAAGGAAATGCGCAATACACAAAGGAAGTGTGAATGAAACAATTCACTTCGCGAAAACATTGTTCGTAAACATTGGATTACTTTTTTGTTACCAGGTACGCTACCGGCTTTAAAAAATGGTTAAGTCTGTCTTCCGATGAGGAATTCCCTCGTGGAAAGCTAATCCTAGGTGCACCATCACGGTTATCATAATAATGCATTGTGATCGAAACTGAAGCCATGTGTAATATTTCAACTCTGTAGGACGTGCGGAAGTAGGTCTTTAACTTGCAAGATTTGCAGGTGAAATTAAACAAAAACTTGTAAAAAAGACTTAGAATAAAATTGTTTAATGTTTGTTTCTTATAAAAAAAAAAACAACACAGAAAAAAATATATAAAAACTGTTTATTATTTTGTTGTAAAAGTATTGAAAATTGTATAAAATAAATTGGAATCTTAATCGCATAAAAGTATATGTGTCACTACGCAATTTACATAACTGATAGCAAATACTATATAAAGTCTAGCGAGTTGATAGTGATCAATTATATAGAGACGTCAATATAACTTATAAACTCTTATAAAAGGCCACTTATGTCAAGCAATTATAATTTGTCATGCAAATACTACGTGATTGAATTATTATATATTATTTTCAATCCAAGTCCAAGTCTGTCAAGTATCAATTGCTGGACAGTATTGTGATATTATATTTCTTAAGGCACCATTTCCATATTTCTTATAGTTTAACTGTTCTGTTTTGGTTCTTCATCAGGTGTTCCAGTTTTCAAAATCAATTATAGCCTAAATGTTGCCTAGGCTTAATAGCTATTAAGCCTAGGCAACATTTAGGCTTAACCGATTTGAATGAAACGTTGTGTAGCTACCACAGCTACACAACAAACAAAAAAAAGTTTCATTCAAATCGGTTCAGTACTTTCGGAGATTAGCGTGATCATACAGACAGACAGACAGACAGACAAGAAATTCCAAAAATTTTTTTTTGCTTTCTATTATTCTTTTTAAGTGTCCCTCTATCCATTTCATTCAAAAATACTAAATGTACAGACAAAATATTTTTACTGTTTTATTATATGTATAGATGAGAAAACAAACCGCGCCCCGGGGCTTCGCTCCCGTGGGAGTTTCGGGATAAAAATTACCCTATGTATATTATCCCGGTATATTTCTACCCGTATACCAAATTTCATCGAAATTCGTCCAGTAGATTTTGCGTGATTGAGTACCTAACAAACGGGATCCTTTCATTTCTCATAAGGTTAATAATAATAATATGGTTTGTCATAAAGCCTTTCTCATAATTTTTTTATCATAATATTTTATTCAAATAATATTTATTGTAATAATATTTGTTTAGTCATAATCATAGATTGTCATACAGATTTTTTTTATAAAATGGTTTATCATAATGGATTTGTCATAATTGTTTTGGTCATAAACATAGTTTATTTTTATTTTGTTCATCTTTTATTTTGTTGATGACATTTGAAGACATTATGTAAAATTTGTTATTTGATTATACTTCAATCACTAGTATAGGTTAGGGTGCGGGGGTGGCCCTTGGGCCACCCCTAAGCCGCGAACATAAACAACAGAAAAACAAAAGCTTAATCTTACCTTTTCTCTGAGTGCAACATGTACATTATAAGTTCTCTTTTCTCTGTACATGCAACCGTACATTATGAGTATTACTATTATGATTATTTATGTTTATGACAATTTGTATTTATTACAAAACAATTATGTTAAAAAAATTATTTTAAAAAAAATATTTTAATTTTAATTTATTTTAATTATGATTATGTGAAAAAACATTATTTCAAACTATTTTATTACAAATATTTTTATGAGAATCATTAGAGACCCCTAACAAACATCCTCACAAATTCACGTCCAAACTTTCGCATTTATAATATTAGTAGGTCTGATTAGAACTTATCTTCGCTCCCAGACCAGCAAGTAAGGCGCATTGCCTTAAATATCCATCGTTAATATAGGTAGGTAACTAGCTTTTGCCCGCGGCTTCGCCCGCGGTAATTTCCCACGGGAACAGTGCGTTTTCCCGGGATGAAAGGTACCCTATGTCCTTCTCAATCCTTCTAACTATCTGCATGCTAAAGGGG
>CM031583.1:9950246-9982384 GCA_018467065.1 Ephestia elutella
TGCACTGCTGGCTAGGAAATGACAAGCCGCTTATGGGCTAAGTAGGGCAGTTTAGCTTTTGCCCTTAGCATCGCCCGCGTGAATTTCGTTTTCCACCCATTTTGTAACTTCCATCCCTACCTCCTTAGGTAGGGATATATTGTAACTACCAACCCTATCTAAGGGGACACCCCCTTGAGTGTCCCCTTAGATAGGGGTGGTAGTAACAAAAAAAATATTTCCTTCCGCTAAGAGCCTCTTTGTAAAATTTCAATTTTCTACCAAAAGTCTAGATCGTTTCTACGTTCAGCGGTTTCGTCTGTGGGTTGTATATCTACCAATCAGTTAGTCAATGTCCAATTTTCTTTTTAGATGATTATTTTCCATTTAATTTATTTCTGCCAATTCAGCAAATCCTGCTGTGTACTATGCTGTGGGCTTTGATTATTAACTCTCTAGATATAGTCACTGTGGGTAGTTCTAATATTATGTTACGGTTACAATGCATCACCTTTTGAACAAACTTAGCAAAAGCAACATTTATATTTTAGTTTTTAATAATCATCAGGCGTTCGTAATGGGCTCGACCTAGACCGAAAAAACTAGTAACATTGCTTTTTTGTTCAATGTATTTCACGAAATCCGATGTACAGTCAGCTGCAAAAAAACCTGACTGAAATAGAATGGGCGATTTTCCGAGACCCAAATAAAAAAAAACCAAATAGTTCCAGATTACTTCATAGATGGCGCTTAGTAAAAGGAATCCATACAGAAAGCAAAAATGCACGGGATTGGCATTTATTTGAAGTAAAACCTAATAAAAAAAAACATCTAAAAAGTATCAATATTGTGATTTGTGCAACTGGCAAACTGTTAGGTGATTTTTTTCTGCCTCTTGGTTGACAAGGAAAAACGCACAATATGTACAGCCATTATTACGACTCGGCTTTCATAAAACGCCATCTATTGAGAATTTATTACATCGTTTTTTTTTTCTTAATTAGATCTGTCAGAGAATCGCCCAGAGATGAGAGATGAGATCAGGTACCATATTTTTTTTTACATGTGGAAATGGCCGACCCAAGCCAATCTCCCGCGGGGTCGGGAGAGGGGGAGTGTGGGGCTCGAACCCAGAAAAACCACATGGTGCGCCCCTTTCGTCGCATAGAGCCGTGGACACAGGATCACCTGACTAATTCCGGTATTCAACTGTGTCACGGCTACCTGCTTCCAGGTCCCTCTTTAAATCGAGTCTTAAGCTCAACCGCCATAAGAGTTGTGCACAGACGCACGTGCACACATCCTCTTCAGCCTAGTGGACGACAGACTATTCCCCGAGCCGGTCGCCCTGTGGCTATTGTCAGGGTAGTAAATGGCGGTTATAGTCCCGCCGCCTTCGTCCAATTCTACGGCGACGAATATCGAGCGTTGTTGTGGCCTCACGCTCTCGCTCTGCCGTCTCCTTTGCTTCCATTACAGCTTCACAGAAGGTTTTTTTACTGCTTGCCACCCTGCTCTACTCGCAACCATCGCTAGAAAAATGGCTCGCAGAGACAGGTCTACACCTATGGCGGACGTCAGATCCGTACGCTCCCGCTCCCAAGCCGTGCACTCTGTTAGAGTGTGCTCGGCAGTATCTTCTATGCCACCGCTGCAATGGTGGCAGTCTGTTGTTGGCTCTCTCCCAGTCACCCGACACAGGTAAATGAGATCAGGTACCAACCTCAACCACTTTAATAGAAATTATAATTAATAGCCTCATCCATCTAGCTGATAGTATTTCCATCTAATTTACTTACCTCTCGATCTAAGGGATCATTAACAGAATAGGAGAAATTCAACAAGAAAATTTTGCCCGTTCAGTTCAATTCTTACGTGCAGAAGTATGAATTGAATCTATAAATACGGACCGGAGAAGGTATGACCATTGTTAAAATTATGTATATGATAGAATACATATAATTAAACAAAACACATTATGCGACTTTTCAGCATGAGTTTATTCTCCAGAGCTAATTTATTCGAGTTCAAACTTGGGAAAGTCCATTTTCTACGAGTGACGTCATATGAATGTACGATTAGTTAGGGGCGTTTTGGTATTGTCCAAACATCGCTTTAAAATGTGAATTGTTTTCTGCTTTATCTTGCGAAATACTTTGGTTATGGATGTGATTATTTTACGGATGATTCTATTAACGTGAGATATTTCAAACAAGCATAAAAAATATTTTGAGGTCAAGAAATTTGATAAACAAAAAAAAAAAAAGTGCCAAGCGACTAGTTGTAACTCAACAAGTCTTGTAAATAAATTCGTTTATTCGATAAAATTTCACATTTTAAATAAGTACTTACAATTACAATACGAGGCATGACTAAACTCGTTCTAATATTTGTATATTTTTTTAAATTATTCAATAAATAAACATAGTTTTTGATTAAATAGATTTTTTGACAAATATACGTCTGTTACCACATAAAGTTGAATTTACCATTTTAATTTTGACGCTTCTAGGAATGTTCGAACTTGGAACAAGCACACACACATACATACAGGCACAAGCACGCATAAGCTTATATAACAAAGCAGACGTATATTTAAAAAAAAATCAAAGTGGGTGCTTTTATAAAGCACAAGTAAAACCTATAAATAATATAACTCAAAATTCTAAAACGCATTTATATAGTATCTAAACAATTAAGTACAATAAAGGTATCTACCAAGGAGAATATATGGAGGTCCTACCTAGATAACTTATTTTTTTTATTACATGTAGGTAGGTATGCAAGGAGCTAGGGGAAAAAATGGAGGACATATAATCTCAACTGATTATATTTAAAATATCATTTTTTTTTAAATATTCAGGCTAGCTAGGTGTCGATTCTTCTAATGCTATCTCAATGGTGTCTCAATCGTGTCTCAATGGTGTTTTTTGTTACTAGTAGGTATGTGATTACCGTAGGAGAACTAAAGTAACCGACATAGCCCGCAGAATCGCCAAACTTAAGTGGCAGTGGGCGGGGCACATAGCTCGCAGAACAGATAGCCGTTGGGGCAGAAAAGTTCTCGAGTGGCGACCACGAACCGGAAAACGTAGTGTTGGCAGGCCTCCCACTCGGTGGACCGACGACCTGGTGAAGGTCGCGGGATGCGCATGGATGCGGGCAGCGCAGGACCGGTCGCTGTGGAAATCCTTGGGGAGGCCTTTGTCCAGCAGTGGACGTCTTTCGGCTGAGAGAGGTATGTGATTTAGTACGAGTATGTTATTTTGTGTCCTATTGAGAGTCCATTGAGGTCCCGGCTAAAAACACACGTGAGTATCCGTATTATAATCATAATGTCCATTGTGTAGATTCTAAGATCATGGTGTAGATTCTAAATAAGGTCCTTGTTTAGAATCTACACCCAGGGTCTAAAAAAGTCCTGCTTGAATTTGTAGTTCCATACCTACTAACAGTTACATTTTGGTAAAAAACCATTTTACATCTTAATTCCTTAAATAAATCTCCTGGTAAATATTTATCACAATGAAATTGATAGTGAAATCTATTCACACATTAATTGTTATGCATTAAATTAGGTATATACATTTGTTTACTTTCACAATTATCACATAAAATATATTATTATGGCTTAACTATTATCGTTATCGACTTAGGTTTTGCTCTGAAAGAGCAAGTTTTCAAACTTGCCAAGAAGGTACAAGAATTTAGTAAAACAAAACAATCGCGAATTTTAAATAAAATAATGTATTATTTTATTTGCATTTTTGACGAAATTTGTTGTGAATATATTATTCAATATAGCTTTATTTTGCATTTAATTTAATTTAGTTTGAAAAATTGTTAGGTAACTATGCTAGATATCTTCTATTTATCTTGCCTTTGAGTATTTGGTTCAAAACCAAAAATCAATCAAATGCTATGCAAAGTGCTATAAATAATGGTATGATTCCTATCATACAATGCCACTCTGAATTCTAGAAATACTTACCTACCAACTAAGTATCAATTCAATTAAACACACACGCAATGCCTAAATCGCTAGAAATTACAATATTTTACTTAAACACGCGGGAAAATACACAATAACTAAAATATTTATTATTTTTCCGCGTAATTTAGAAATAGACTATAGCAAAATCACGGATTTGAAATAACCACTTAAAGTTCAGTATACACACAATGCCTCATACAAATTGTTCACAAATAAAATTGTCTAACACAACACAGAACACTATTTCTCTCACTCACACTTAGGGCATAATATCAGTCTTATTGCTGTCTTTTATCTCTTTTTCCCGCTTCCTCCCAGAGAGTTTCGCGTAGATCTCTTCAACGGTCTTGTTCCTGGTTTCGGGGAAGTCTATGACTGTGTAGAAGCAGGCGATGAAACAGACTACGGCGAAGAATAAGAAGGTCCAGTGGATTCCGATGAGTTCACACAAACTGGTGAACCATTTGGTCTGGACAAAGTTGCTGAGCTTCGCGCAGATGTTGGCGAATGATGAGACTGTGCCACGAAGCTGGAATAAAATGACATTGAGGTGTTTAAAAGGACGGAACTCTGGTTTTAATCCTCTCTCTATTTTTTATTTCCGTAAGACTGTGAAGTGTACCGTGGTTGGTCAAGTGGAAATATCGAACAATTTTCTATAGTTGTTAAAACTATAGAAAATAGTTCGATGCGTCCCTTGTTAGCAGTGAGGGGACAGTTTGAACTTCATTCCCTTTATTCCCATCTGTCCCCTTAATGCATGCCATCGAAGTGATGGTTAGCACTAATATGTGGCGTTTACCAACCTGGTGGTCAGTGGTACCTATTTCATCTTGTCAATGACAGGGGGACAGATGGAACTTTATTATTCCTGATTGTTGATTATTGTTATGTAAGTATTTAATTGTATTGTAAAACATGGAAAAGATAAAGAAAGTGTGATCCAACTGGCATCTAACCTGGAAAGTGAACAGATCAGTGATGATGATGTACGAGATGGGCTGGAAGCCGGCGGCGTCCGCGAAGATACAGAGACACATGGCGAGCACGGGCAGCCAGCCCGGCATCCACACGCCAACTGACGTCAGGTAGAACCACGCCGACAGTAGCAGCATCCCCACTCCTACGGCGAACGATGTCGTCACTAGGAGAAGCTGGAAGATATGAAACATCATGAATTGTAAATTTAGTAGACAGGAATCGGCCGGAGAAACGTAAGGAAACCATTAATGCACTGGGCCGATGATATTTATAAAATTTTGGGCAAAACCTGGATGCGATCTGCCAGAAACAAAATGGAAACTCCATGAGGAGGCCCATACCCAACAATGGGTTATACCGGGCACGCAAACAAGCAAATCGGGCAAGCTAAATGTGGCGTTCGAGTCTCACGACTCTTGACTGTCTCTTTTTCATCTGAGCGTTTTCCCGGTTGCATCCTCAGCGTACGCGTCGCAGCCAGGGTCCGCTTTCCTACTTTTTCTTCTCCACTTCGCACAATCTTCGGCATCCTGGGTTGTGAGACCATTGGGACTCACTTTCTCACGACTCTTGGCTCTGTCTACCCCATAAAGGACAAAGGTGATACCTACTGTTTCTGAATCTAGAAAAATGACTCACTTTCCTCCCAGTCTTCTCCACTATGCACGTGGCTACAGTAGACCCGATCAGCTGGACTAGCCCGATCATCATGACTTGCTTGTTCGGGCTCAGGTTCAGGTCTATAGATTCTGAAGCCTGTCCGAACACGTAGCCAGCGTAGATGAGCACGATGAGGTAGCCGTCGAACTGCTGCGTGATCTTTATGACTAGGGTTATGATGAAGGCTTTAAATGTTGGCTTGTCGCGCACTGGAATAAAAATACGTTTATTTAGACAAAAAAATCGCTATTAAAAATTGACACAAAGGATAGTACAGCATTTTATCAATTGACTGCTGATGAAGCTGGAAATGTTGTAGCTTGCTTTGCTAAAAATCAAAATCAAGTAGGTACTTTGGCACAGCATTGATCAATGTTTTATCAAGGATCGGTACATTCATCACAAAGGCTTTGTTTTGCAAGAGAAAATGCGTTCCAAAAATATCATTACCGTGCTTAAACTGTTGAGGAGTTCCCTCGTAAAAAGGGTTTCAACCAAGCGACTCAGGGGGTCAATGAAGTGTGGCCTCAATTGACTCCGAAGGGTATTTTCACTTCTATCGTGTGGTCTTAAGCTTCCAAATTATAGCTACTGCACCAGAGGAATTACTTCCAACCATGCTAAAATAAATTCTACTCCATTCAATTTTAAGTTTAAATAGCTACTTACGTATAATGCCCCACGGAGAGTTATTACCAGCTCTGGTCTGCTTCTCCACCTTCACTATGTCCTCGATCTCCATCTCTATGCTCCTGTCTATGACAGGGATACCTCGGAGCCAAGCCAAAACTTTCTTTGCTTCCTGGAAACAAGGTTTAATTTTGAGATCCAGAAGACAAAACTTGTGGATTTTTTTTTTCTCTCAAGGTTTATGAACCATTTTTCCCGGGATGAATATAGGGATGATACCCTATGTCCTTCTCAGTACTTCTAACTATGTGTATGCGAAATTTCAGGAAGATTGGTTCAGTAGATAAAGCGTGAAGAGGTAACAAACAAATAAACTAACAAACAAACTCACTTTCACATTTATAATATTAGTTAGGATAAGTAGGTAATGAACTTCCTCACATCAATCTTTCCTTGCTTGACGAGGAACTCCGGCGTCTCGGGCATGACGAGGAAGATGAAGAACACCACAGTCGGGACAAGCAGACCTATCCACAGCATAGTATTTACAGAGAGTATGTCGGCGCACACGTAGCTGGCCAGGTAGCCTATGTTTCTGAAAAAAAAAAGAGAAAATGTCAAAGTCCAATTGTCCAAAGCATACAACGATATGATATTTAGACAAAAACATTTGTATGAATACAATGTTACCTATACTCCTATACGTAAAAAAAAAACAAAATAATTTAAGGTTTTTTTTTATTTAACCTTTATTCTACCAAATACAAAAGTAAAAGCACAATAGGAGGTCTTAATGCTAAGGTATTATTTACCAGTCAACCTTTGGGTCATGTAGAGAATTTAAGGAGGGTGTATAGAAGGGAAATTACACATATTTTTCTACTTAATTATATTATTACCTACCTACTTTGTATAATTACATACTTACCTACTTACATAAATTATAGTTAGTTTGTATTGAATTAAGATCGTCATTCTTTTTTAAAAGTCGAACAAATAAAGAATTCGAATTTTAAATTTATAAAAATTAATTATTTTATAAATAGAACATTCTAGCTATTCTATTTATAAATCAGTGAGCCGTTACATAATAGTTCGATCGCGTAATATGGTCAAGTCTGTTCAGTGCCCCCATAATTATCTCCACTATGCCGGTTCGAGATTGTACTGTTCATACGATAATTAAATACGCAAAGTAAATTCCAGAACATTCCATAATTAAAACAGTTAAAAAAAATACAAAAAAAAATAAAAGGCAAAAGAGTAGTTAGGTCATCAACGATTAGTGAAGATGTACGAGTTAATTAAGTTCTATACAATTTTTTTTTCTTTTTTTAGGTACCTGTTTAATATGAGTAATGACCCCAGAGCGCCTCTGAGGTCGATGTCGCTGATCTCCTTGAGGTAGATAGGTAGCACGATGTAGCAGGCCGAGCAAGGGATCCCGGCTATAGCCCGGGCGAAGATCACCGCCCATGGCGACAGGCAGAATAGCTTAACCTGCCAGTATACCTGAAAAAAAAAACAGTTTTACTTTTAACTGGCTGAAAAGACGAATTAAGAAAATATTATAGTCAAAGACATTTTCAACTTAATTATCTGTTCTAAATAGGTACCACTTTAAATAGGTAAATGATTTAAATATTCCATGGTAAAAATCTAGTAGATTTTAGTAATTATTATGTTATTTTGACAATAAACGTGTTAAAATTTTCCTCATATCATAAAAACGTATCAAATATGAAGTCCGTAACTAATTTGCGATCAAGACAATAGAATTTATATTGATACACTGAATCTGTGTCTAAATGAGACTGCATCATTGCTTAACTAACAAGTTGACGTTAGTGTAAAGAATACTGGCTGGAAAAAAACAAGATAAAAACTATTGCTTTGAACTTGTAACATCAATAGAAAACCGAGAGAGCATAAAGATTTTCTTTAAAAAAAAAAAAAACAAAAGCGCAGAGTTGTGATTCATTAAAAGAAACTTGTTATTTTACGGTCCGGTTATTTTGTGATTTGTGATTCTAGGGAAAAGGAAGGAAACCTTTTTTATATGAATTAATACAAATAGTTTGTGGAAGTTTCTGATTAAGTGCTGGTAGGTATTTACTGAAAACAAACAAATAAAAAGCCTCCTGGTTTCCTTCCTATCATTACGAGTACTGTATAATACGCCTGGTAGATGCCAAAAACAAAATCTTTCCTTCCTTTTGGAGGTTCACAAGTTTTCCTCATTTACATATCGAAAAATATCGTTCCACAGTTAAAATTGCAAAAACTAGATATCTGAAGAAAGAAGAATAATATCTGTTTACAAAATAAAATAATATCCACTTCAATTGTGTGTGGCAGATAACAGGGTCTTTAAAAAGAAAAAAAATGATAGGTGTACTAAAATAGTACGAGTTAACCTTAGATTATAATGATGTTATTAAGGATTTTTTTATTTAATTATTTATTCATACATTCCTTAACTATTATTACAGGTACACCCAATGCAATAGTATTAGGTTTTAATTCACATGCTATTTCTACCATAACACAGTACATACAATGTAACTCTTACGAATTCCGTCAAAGGACAACAAAATACGTCTACTCTCGTCGCTACCTCATTTAGTACTCTAATTGTTCGAGACAGGGGGGTGTGCTTTAGCATCTTCGTTTGCGCTTGTGGTATTGCGAACAGAAGAGGCTGTCGCCGCCGCCATATGTACCGATTGGGCACGCAAAGCACTGCAATACAGCCTGGTTGCTAAGGCACCCCTTAATATTTTAAATAAATATTTGGCCAATGTTAGCTCTCGTCGAACTTCCAGCAAATTGTATCCGACCATCCCGAGAACGAATAGTGTTGGGTACATCAATGGGTAGAACGGTTATGAAGACTATGGTAAACGTCACACAAGATTACTAATTTAAAATCACTTCGGAAACCTAAAAAATGGTTTTAAAACATACTTATAAGTAATCCCAAAGACGCGCAAAAAAGGAATGTTGATAAACCTCGACCAATTTGATTACAAACCAACAATATAAGTTGGCAAACAACACCATTGTTATTCCATTCAACTAAGATGAGTTTTCTTTCAAATACCTACGAGATGTTTGCATACCGTGAAAGGGAAATGGAAGGCTTTTTTAATAGTTAAACACTTGAATTTTACTACTCGATGTAATAAATATAACAAATTGGTTTATGTGAAGGTAGTAGGTACCTAAACATTTTTTCTGTGTAGGTGCCTATAGAGCTAGAAAAAAAAAAAACTATATGCTATGAGAGATTTTCCGTGACATAAATTAAAAAAAAGAAATAGTTCCAGATGACTTCATAGATGGCGCTTGTTAAAGGCGAGAGAAAAAGTTAAAAATTCACTGGATTGGCATTTTAAAAAAATAAAACTTAGTAAACAAAAATAACTAAAAAGTATCAATATTGTGATTTCTGCAACTGTCAAACTGCTATGTGATTTTTTTTCTGCCTCTTGTTGACAAGAAAAAGCGCACCATATATGTTCAGCCATTATTACGACTCGTCTTTCATAAAACGCTATCTGTTGAGACTTTTTTATACTGTTTTTTTTTTCTTAATTTAGCTGTCAGAAAAATCGCTCATTAAAGAATGATTTTTTTCTATGTCTATGAGGTGCCTAAACCCACAGAAGTATTTTTTTTAAACCGAGTAGAAACAAGTTTTTGCAAAAATATTATTGCATGTAATTTTTTGGGAAAAGTATTGAGTCTATGAATGAAATAAAATGTATGTCCGTGCTGTTGTAGTTGGAGTTCCCTCGTTGGGAGTAGATGCAGCATCAGACACACATGACCATGACTCTCTTTGTACTGTGACCATGATTCAAAGTGAAAGTCTATCCTTTACCTATCTTTATAACGAATTCTTGTCAAAACTAAACCAATATTTTATATTGTGACCATGATTAATATCTTTATAACGAATTGTTGTCAAAACTAAAGCAATATGTAGATATAGTTTCATGATTAGGATGTTTTTTACCCAGGCACCATTCCTATTTTATCATGCGTTTCGGTATGTAGACGTACCTAAGAAGTACTTATGTTACAGTCTGTGGTATTGGTTAATATCAATACCACAGACTGTAAGTAAGTAACATAAGTAAAATAAGTCATAATTAAAATCATAATAAGTCATAATTAAAATTAAGAGTGCCTCTAATTTGATTAGCCGGCGATCCCGGCTAAAACACACGTGAGCATCCGTATTTTTTTACATGACTGACCAAAAAGGAGTGTTATGTTTTCAGGGTTCTTGTATATATGTATAGTTTCTTTATTCCACCATAAGTCCTGACTGACTTAACAGATTTTTATGTGGGATGTATTTTTAGATTCCTAGTATTACTCCGATTGATATAGACTATGTGAGTTGTCAGTCGTGTTTTTTTATTTTTAATAATTAAATCAGAGTGAATAGGCTGCTTCTGGGTAAGCTCACTACATCTTAGACCTCATCTCTGTCCTCGGGTAAGATTGTGTTCAAGAGCAAACCTATATTTAATAATAATTAAAAAAAAATGCTTATTTATGCTAAATGGACGGAATGGAAGTGACAACACGTGAAGTGTGACAAGTGTTCAGTCCTGTGGATACTTTTGTGCATTACCTACGCCCGTTCAGGAACTAATAAAAAATACACAAGAGTCATCATAAAGGCAATAGTTTCTTTACAATCGACCGTGATGTGGTTACAGTTGCAGCCGCTATACAATTGCCATACTAATTTTCCACAAGACCTATAAAGGGTAACGTAAAGAGTAAAGAGTGACTCTATCGATAATTTTTTGCTACTAAATAGATCCAAGCAAAGCAACTTCACTTTCCGAAACCAGTTCTAACTGGTTACAAAAATAACTTTGGTCACTTTCGTTTACGAACTATTGAACTTTTTTGTTTTAGTAATTCACGGAATGCGGATTTTTTAGTGAAATGTCTTAAATAAAAATATATTTATGTAATAAAACGCTGGAAATCTTGTGGCATTTTTATACGGATGCCGAAAAATGAGTGTGTAGAACAGAAATAAGTATCTACTAAATTCCCAGTAGTAATTATATATCTCATGTTACCCTGAAGGCCAACAAGTATGCGGCTTACCTGATGGAAAGCGATCACCGGAACCTACAGACGCCTGCAACACCAGGGTTGTCACCAAAAAGTTAGAAAAAAAAGTCAATTTTTTTTTACGTCTATGGCACTGCAAATAATCTAGAAAAGACCATGGAAAAAATAAGAACTGACTTGTTAGTGCCATGGAAAATACTCACAATGAGTGACAGAGTGGTGATAAGCGTCATCATCTTCCTCCCATACTTGTCCGTGAGGTGTCCCATGGGGGCTCCGAAGATGATGGCGGTGATGTACGTGACGGACGTCATCCAGGATATGTCGGACGTTGTGAACGGCTCCGGGGAGGGGCCTTCTGGAGACTGGAGCACGGCTATCATGGGAGACAGCCAGCCTTGTACCATGCCGAAGCTGAGGAGGGGTATGGTTACTGGAAAGAAAATGATAGTATTATTAAGACAAAGGTTTGATTGAAGTACTCTCATATAGAAATTAGATATGGTGAAAAAATCCATGCGAGCAGGACTTGAACCCGGGACCAGGTCTTTATATATATATATAGGAAAAAATGCAACAGTGGAGTTTGTTGCGCCGCCTCTTCTCCACTTGCGCTTTGGAGGCTCGGTGGTAACCTTAGCTTTAAGTAATTTTATAACGTCAACTAACTAAAAAACAAGAATGTGACGATTTATAAGTGCTATTTTTAAGCCTATATGAATAAAAATAATTGACTTTGACTTTGATACGACCTTGCTCTTCCATCTGAGCTATCGCATTTCAATGTCTTTAGTCGTATTTCCTCATGACTGAGGGCCGTGGTCATTATATGGAATGAAATACACACGACTCTCTTAGCAATTTTTAATGGAGTGGTTTGCCATTGCCTTCTCCATTTCACACACTAGTTAATAATCATCAACCAGAGTGCAGGTTTCCTCACGATGTTTTTCCTTCACCGGAAGCTAGTGGTGGTCGATGAAAACTAACATGAGTCAGATTGGTATACAAACTCATGTAGCCCGGCAGGATTCGAACCTTGGATTTTGCATCCACAGGCGGGCGCCCTACCACTCGGCCACCACCGCTTCCATTTCAATATCCTGTACTAATTGCATCTGGGATGCATAAAAATCCAAAAATAAAGCCTTGATTGATTGACAAGCTTTTATTAGCGACTAGCTTTTGCCCTGGGCTTAACCAACTTTAGGGAAGAATTTCCGAAATTCCTTTTGAAGTGCTCACTAAATAAAGAACCTCTCTGCAAAATTTCATGTTTATAAGTCCAGCGGTTTTAACTGGTTTTAACTCTCCGGTGACATACTAATTTAGTCAGTGTTAAATTTTATAATAAAAAGCGCACCCCGCATACGATGAAATTTCGTCGTTTCATTACTAACTTCCTTGACAAGTTTACATATCGATAAGTAGTACTTATATAAATTCTGTGATATCGATGCAAAATTATGGATTTAATGCAACTACCAACCAACTACCAGGATATAGCTATAAGTGAACTTTATCGTAACGTGCGTCTGTAACCTAACTCCTCCTAAACGGCTGGACCGACTTGGATGAAATTTTGTGTGTATCTTTTAATGGATTTCTAAATGGTTTGAAAACACAATTGGACCCGGTAGGTGGCGCTGCTGTCAGTATGTCACCAAATCCGGCAGAACGTATGCTGGGTCTGATAGTATTCCTATAAAATGCTAACCGGAGAATATGGATCCTTCTATTTTGGTGAAGCACAATCACAAAAATAATTTATAGAATCAAGATCAAAACCTATTTTATTATCATTTAAACTAGCTTTGTGACTCCGGCACTTTCTCACAAAGAATTTACCTACCTACTCTAAATGCTATTTTATTTTTTAAAGCAAAAATTAAAACTAAACAGGTATTCAGCCTTTCCAAACGTCAAGAGGTCGTTTAATAATATCAATGGCAAAAGCATTTATTTGAACTTGTTTTTTTACAATTTTATTGACTCTTTTGAGGAAGTTTGCCAATAAAATTCAAATTTTATCTGTTTTGCAGCTTGATATCTTCCTGCTATTACTGTGTGTTTTTTGAGATTTTCAGGGTTAGGTCAAATTTTATAATATAGACAGGTATATGAATCAGTCAATCAAAAATAGTAGGTACCTCAGAAGTGATTTAAAGACATAGACCTAGAAAAGAAGGTTCAAAGAACTTATTATTATATTTTTATTTAATTTTTTTAGTAGGTACTCATAACAAATTGCAGTCATAAAAATAATTACAAAATCGGTCCAGTAACTTACAATCAAAAAACAGTGCTCATAATCCTATATTTACCGTAATTAGGATCATAATGTTCAAACAATTTCATGGGCTATTAGCTATTCTGAGATTATCGAAAGTCCGTAAAAAGGTAACAATTATGTAAAAAGAAAAGAAGAAATAAAAGACAAAAATAAAGAGAAAAGAATAGAAGAAAAAAGTAAAAAAAGAAAATACCGAACTGAATGTATTCATAGAATAAAAATTGTAACAAATCTAGAAATAATTAATTTTAATACATAAATGTGCATAATAACAAATGCTGACAGTCTCTGGTAACGTTAGAGGATACTAGTAACATATCTTTAAAAAAAATACCTACTTCTGTGGAATGGAATCCCCCACATGCACGTCATCACACTAGATCGGCTACTAACAAATTATTTTTATTTCGTTTTACTCGTACCTATCTTGTTATTATTTTTATTAAAACCTGTTTTTATTAAATCATGTGACTGACGATGTGACTCATGATATAAATCTTGACCTACGATAGTCAATATGCTTTTGCGCATATAAATCGTAAATATTAACAAGTTATAAAAATACGTGGCCTTCGAATCACGACTCTTGGCTCTGTCTACCCCGTAAGGGATAAAGACGTGATTCTATGTATGTATGTATAGAAATACTTCTAGATCTTACATAATATACTCGTAATTTGAATTTCGTACTTATCGCATTCGCCTCTATATAAAAAAAAGTTATTTTTTTCACCGCCTCGCTTTTATGCAGTTGTCGTGTACTGTACAACCCAGCGCTACAACCTATTTTTTGCATTAGATCATGTCACCTAAATCCGACTAATTATTAACAAAAACGTCTCAACTCAATAAGGTAACCATAAAAATAACGAGATTGCAATTGTTGAAAAAGATGGCGTGCGTCAATCGTTCCATGCCATGACATTATTAGATAATTACTGAACAAAACCGAATGGGTTGAATTATATGAATTAAGGACACAGAGCATTTCATAGTATTTATAGTGATCTGTGTAATGAAGTCTGGACACGAAATGGAACGGGCAACTGCTGTTCAATGGCAAAATAAAAAATTACAAAACACAACTGCAGAAAGTGATAAGGGTATAGAGGAAGCAAGAGTATTGCGATTCAGTTTAGGACCTAAATTGAACTATAGGGCCCTAGTTTTGAAAACGTGACATATCAACGAAAACTAATAGACTATTATGTCGCGCATAATATGAGCGGATATTGTGTCTCGCATTATTTTCATATCACTTCCAACAAAATTGTGGGAGTAATTTAAAAAAAAAAATACAGAATAATTGATCGAATAATTTTTCATTAGACATCAATTATTCTGTATATTTTTGAAATAACTCGCCTAACAATTTTGTTAGAAGTGATACCTATGAAAATAATGCCAGACATTAATTATAGTCTATTAGTTTTCGTTGGTATGTCACGCTTTCAAAAATAGGGCCCCAGTTCAATTTAGGTCCTAAACTGAATCGCAATAAGAGTTCATGGTAGGCCTGCTGTAAGGAAGGATCGAAGCAAGGGGCAATGAGGGATTTTCTGAGACCCAAATTTAAAAAAAAAAATAGTTCCAGATGAATTTATAGGTGGCGCTTAGTAAAAGGAGAGGCCATTCAAGAAGCAAAAATGCACGGGATTGGCATTTTTTTTTTATAAAACCTAGTAAAAAACATCTAAAAAGTATCTGATTTGTGCAACTGTCAAACTGTTAGGTGATTTTTTTTCTGCCTCTGGTTGACAAGAAAAAGCGCACCATATAGGTTCAGCCATTATTACGACTCGGCTTTCATAAAACGCTATCTGTTGAGACATTTTTTTACTGTTTTTTTTTTTATTTAGCTGTCAGAAAATCGCTCATTGCTAGTTTCTGCCTACCCCCACGAGAAAAAGGCGTGATAATATGTATGTATGTACACGCAGTTCTAAAGTAGAAGTCATTTAAAGTGGCTAAAAGTCCATTAAACCATATGAACCTACCAGAGTATTCTAAATTTTACTAACGAAACTTTCGAAATGTATGAAAATTATCGCTGAATGAATTTCACACAATAATAATGGTAACTGATATATTTCTATGCATTATTTATTACTTACTTATTAGGCAAAATATTGGTGCTATGTGTTGCCAATTTATTATGTAACTACTGTGTCGAAATTAATTTAAACAAAATGGTCTACAACACAAAATAAAGTGGACAACCGTGAATATATTTTTTAACAAAGAAATTATTTTATTGAATAGAAATAATACTCAATACAAACATTTTGTCTTGTGTGTATGACGCAATTTTTAATTTACCGTGGATGTAAGTAATAGGTTCAAGGCTACTCAAGGATATTAAAGATGTTGTATGCCCTTCGGTATCTATGATTTCAGGCTATTCTCTAGTTAGAAATTTATCTATGGATACCTAAATAGAAAATCGATCAATCAATACTCACATATAATAAAACTGCTACTGGTTTGTGTCTGTACAAAACAGTATGAGGCGTTTTAATAAGGCTATTATTATTATTTAAATTTCTGTCTGTCTTTTTGTAGCGCCTCACGCTAAGACTAAGTACTACCAAATTTGATGTTGTTGATGATTAAAATGTTAGTTGGGAATTTGGGATTGTCATTGATATGATATTTTTCAACATGCAAAGATGGACTTCCGACAGTGTTTCCTTTTAAAATGAGTTTTGTCACCCTCCCTAATAGCATTTTTTGATCGGCCACGATTGGCCAACGGTAGGCACATTGATGGGATATGGTTAGTTAAATTGCCAACAGTGAATTTGTATTGGCCCTACGAAGAGTAAAAACGTTGTTATGCCGAACTTATTACCAACAGTGGGCCAAAATACTTTTTGCTACCGTTGGCTGAACAAAGCTGGTTTAACGGCAGTGAATAAAAGTTGGCCCAACAAAAATAAATGACAACTGGCCAACTGTAGGTACATTGTTGAGGTATGGTTAGTTAAATCACTTAACATGGAATTTGTACTGGCCCAATGAAGATCAAACATCGGTTATTGTGCACACTGATTACCAACCATAAACCAACTATATTGAGGGGGGGGGGGTGTCGAAGGGGGGGGGGGTGTCGAAGGGGGGGGGGGTAACGTGTCATAATCATAACGTGTGTAGCGAGTAGCGGGGATTCGACGCGCAAGCAATCCAAATTGGACGGCCGCCATCCGCCATTTTGTTGCATCATTCATTCATTTCGTTTCGTTTGTTTGTGTCGTATTAATTCTGTGGTGTTGTGAAAGAACAGTGAAAATTTGTGTTTTATTTTATGTTACGTTATATATGTACATACCATTGTAATGTATAACGTGATAGAGTTTGAAGACAGTGCCTTAGGCGTTGTGAGAGAAAGCTGGCTGACGCCACGCAAAAAAGAGTGCCTGTGGCCACCACATAAAATAGCCAGTAAATTTAACAAGTGTTTGCTGTCCCAAGAGCTCCCAAACGAAAATTGGCCGATTCATTCTGTTAAGCGAATTCTGTATGAAACTGGTAAGTCAGCTTTGATAATTTTTAAATTAATCGGCACTTCCTAACCTAATTAGATTTGAAAGATTGATATTTAAAACCATACCTACAATACAATACAATACAACAATTCTTTATTCACACACAAGAAATTACATTTTAAGATACATAAAGTAACTTACAACTAAAAAAAAAGAAAGGAAGATGCGCAAAAGGCGGCCTTATCGCTGACAGCAATTTCTACCTACCTAGGTACCTACTTTTCTTACGAACTTTACAATTACACTTTAACTTCCTTTTGTATAGAAGTTTCTCCGTAAACGCCAATTTGCACTTTCGGTTTTAAGTCAAATACTAGCTACGCCCGGGGCTTCGCTTTCGTGGGAATTTCCGGATAAAAAGTACCCAATGTGCTATTCCCGGTATTTGTCTACACGTATACCAAATTTCATCAAAATCCGTCCAATAGATTATGCGTGATTGAGAAACATCCTCACAAACTCACATCCAAACTTTCGAATTTATAATAGGAATTAGTAAGATAGTAGGATTAATACTAACAGTTTAAAACATCCATTTTCAGATAATTTACAAAAAGCTAGAGAAAAGTGCAAAAAGGCTGAGAGTGAGTCGGACCTACTCTCGGATACTTCCGAGCAGTCTAATAAAAAAAGGAAAAGAAAGCCTAATAGTTTATTTCAAAGCGACACTGAGGAGGAAGACGATGAAAATTATATTAACTTTAAATATCCACCTAGGCCAGATGACCTTTCGACTTTTAAGTCCAAGAGAACATTGCTACCTGGTAAGGTTATAATTAATATAATAATCCAGATTTTAGTTGTAAAGGCCATAATGATCATTGCCATAGTTGGATAGTTACCGTTTGAATAATTTAAATTTCAGAAGTGAATGTGGAACCACATAACGATTCTCCATGGGGCATGACATCACCATCACATGCTACAAATGGTTAGTACTTAATAATATTTAGGTAGGTACTTATATATTTTTAATTGTTTTTATACCTAGGTATATTATTAGTAATTTTGTTATAATATTTTGTAGTAGGTACATACATAATTCAGATGGATCAATTGTCCTATTTATTTATATAAATAAAATAGAAAAACAGTTCCATTGCAAAATATATATTTTTTTTACTGTGAGGAAATACCTATAATGTATATAATTTTATTAATTTTAGCTGAAAAGCTGTTTGTACCAGAAAGCAAAACTCAATTTAGGACTGATGATTCCAGAAAAGAATCAAATGATTATTCACCAAGTTATGCCCATACCTCCAAGGCAAGACTTATGCTGCAAAACTTGAATATTGGTAAGTTACAATCTGTATTTTAGATTGTTATTGCATAAATCTTTTCACACGTACTAAAAGGTGCAAGTATGTATAGGTATAAGGGAGCATTGCCACTGAAGCAGAGTTAGGCAAGGCGGAGTGGTTTCTTTGTATATAATTGACACCATCTTGGCTCTGATCAGTATATAAAAATGTATGAAAATACACTCCGCCTCAGTGGAAATGCCTCCTAAAAAATTGCAAGTTCATATAGAAGTTTGAAGTTTTGGAAATCCGATATCCAGACCCACTGTTGAGAGGCCTCATATTTTCCTGAGGTGCATGTCAAGTAAATAAAGTAAAATAAAGTGTTCTGGCCCAGAACATGAAAACGGGTTAGTTCACATCACATTGGTCATTCTAACAGGTAAAAATTAATTCAAATTTAATTATTTTAATTATGTTAAATAAAAGAACGAAAAAATTAAGACATTTATTTGGTATTGTATAATTTTTTTCTTTGATATTGTTACAAGTAATCCTTAAAAGTTGCATTCCCAATTGATGATTATTTTTGAAATAAATTAAATATCTGGGACTTAAATTTTGTCTATTGAATTGACCTCTAGGGGTTATTGTATTGCCTAGTAAATCTAAAATATGCAGTAATCCATCATGCTTGCCTAATGCAGGTTGGTGGATGTAGTATTATGTACTTAATCAGTACCCCTTTATATGCCTGGCAAGAAATGTTTAAAGTTCTATAATGTATGGAAAATTTAAAATTGTAATGGAACATGGAAGCTAAGTAGAAGTGAAATTTTTTCTTCTAGTTTGTAATGATTCTTGCTAATTTTTTTTTGTAGATTCTCCATTGTCTCCCCGAAGCCTATGTACGACTCCTACAGGACTGAAACCATCAGCATTCAATAAAATTAATGACTCTATGGGTAGGTATCTTATTAACTTCTGTTATCAAGTTTAATAGGACATATTATAATATTCATGTGTTGTCCCTCTAATATGTATTATTATTTTAGAATCGATTGCCACATACATAGCCGGAATCCAGAGTGATATAAAAGAGTTAAAGGCTACACAAAATGAAATTTTATTGAAATTGTCATCATCATCTGCAGCATTGACTAAGATCACTTTACCTGATGAGATAACCCTGCCTATGAAATCGATTGAAGATCTGGTCAATATCGAAGTCTGGCTAGAAAACGACGCCAATAAAGAAAATTTGGTATGTGTTAAGTAAGAGTTTATAGTAGCAATAGCAACTCAAAATTGACAAGCATTTTTGAAATTATTGATTTGATTCTTAAAACCAGGACCGTAGAACATGGTCCAATGGTAAAAAGAGTAATGGTTATCCTCCCTTATGTCATATTATTTGTTGTTTGTAGTATCTTTATTGTACTATAAAATAAAAAGGTAAATATACAAAGGCCGACTTATACCATGAAGGGATCTCTTCCAGTCAACCAGTGATAGAACCAGCATATTCCTCATGACTAAGGGTCATGGTCATTATATAGAGTGAAATACACACAACTATCTTGGCAATGTTAATGGAGTGGTTTGCTATTGCCTTCTCCATTTCACACACTAGCTGATAACCAATAACCAGAATGCAGGTTTCCTCATGATTTTTCCTTCACCGAAAGCAAGTGGTGTTCGATAAAAACTAACATAGGCAAACTAGGAGTCAAATTGGTATACAAACTCATGTATTAATGGTTATAAACATTTTATTTTAATATTCTACTTTTTATTTTCAGGTTAATAATTTAAGCTTTATTGGCGGGAACAATGTTGCAACAATTACAAGGAGAATACTACAAAGAATTTTTTCTTAAGAACTGGCTCTAAAGTGCAATTGGACTGGCAAAAATAATAAAACCAGCTTGAAAAATTTGCAATTGATACCAGTTATTATAAGTAAGTAGTCTTACCTATATCCCTATATAGGTAATATACTTTTACCTCAGAATAAGCGGTGAAGCGGTGGTGGCCGAGTGGTTAAGATGTTTGCCTGTGTTCAAATCGATGCAGGTTCAAGCCCCACTCATGTTTCATGACTTTGTATACCAATCTGACTCATGTAAGCTTATTTTCATCTACACCACTTGCTTCCGATAAAGGAAATACAGCGTAAGGAAACCTGTACATTAGAGAAGTGCTACTTTTCTGGTGCGTATACCGCAATTGCCGTTAGACGGCGGCAGTAGTCGTGAAAGTCACGTCGGATGCCTTTAGGCGACTATAAAAATCTGACACCAGTGTTATCTATAACGCACTCTAATGATATAATTATTTTATTACAGATGCAGTTCGCAAAAATAAGTTGGCTGAAAAGGTAACAGATTCTGATGTAACAACTTTTATAACAAGCTGGTTCAGGTTTGCTCGAGACCGAGATGGAGGACGAGAAAACAGACGGACAAGAATTAGTCAATAAATCTAGACTAGAGTATTCTGGTACATCAGCTAGGACGAAGAGAAGACATAAAAATAAAACAAAAACCAAAATAATATGCAAGTTAAGTATTGCAGATGATGATCATGTCATCTCTCAAAATAATTTAACACCTGATTTGATATCTAGTGGTGTAACAGTTAATGATTGGAACTTTTAAACCACAGTGGTTGATGAAAATTCTGCTTCTACCAGTAACAATGTAAATGTTAATTTGGAAAAGGGTAAATCTCAATCTAAACATATTGATTTAACTTCATCTCTTGTTAACTGGTCACAACAGCACAATATTTCTCACTCTGCTTTGGATGGTTTGTTGAAACTATTAAATCCTCTTCATCCTTTCTTGCCGACAGACTCACGGACGCTATTAAAAACACCAAAGCACGTTAATGTTGTTGATTGCGATGGTGGATCATATATATATTTTGGACTTCTGGTTAATATTTTTGAAAGTGCCTCATCTGGATTGGCTACTCAAAGCCGCTACCCTATAATTGACACAAAAATGCGTGAAAATGAAAATATATTATTGTTATTTTACATTACTCTAGTTATTATACATTACTCTTAATGTGGACGGGCTCCCAGTCCATTCCAGTACCACTAATTCGTTCTGGCCAATTCTGTGTATATTAGATCAAAGTATTGATAGAAAACCGTTTATTGTTGGATTGTATTATGGAAATTCGAAACCACATAGTGCTAATAATTACCTACGTCCTTTTGTGGACGAATGCATTGAGTTGGAAAAAAATGGTATTGTATTTGAAGGCAAAAAGTATGCCTTTCGAGTGAGTTGTATTGTTGCTGATGCGCCAGCAAAGAGCTTTTCTTAAATGTATAAAATCGCACAACTCTCTATATGGCTGCGAGAAATGTACACAAGAAGGAATTTATATAGGTAGAACAACATGGCAATATACTTCAAATTTAAATCTTAGAACTGATGATTATTTTCACAACTTACAATATGAGGATCACCAATTATGTAAAGCTATTCTTACAGAGATTCATATTGGGTTAGTTACACAAGTTCCCCTGGATTACATGCATTTAGTTTGCTTAGGAGTGGTAAAGAAAATGATCAGAGTTTGGGTCGAAAGTGGTCCAAAGAAATGTAAATTAAATACTGTTAAAATAATGCAAATATCAGAAAGATTGCTTCATATTGCCAAAAATAATTATCCGTTAGAGTTTTCTAGGCGCCCAAGATCTATTCAATTATTTAAATATTGGAAAGCAACAGAATTTAGAGCTTTTCTTTTATATCTCAGCCCTGTAGTTTTACATGGTATTGTTTCAAAAAATATTTATGAGCATTTTTTAACTCTGCATTGCGCTATTTATATATTAAGTGGTGAACTTAGTGTTGATAATAAATGGAGAGTGTATGCTAATAAATTATTACATTGCTTTGTGCGTAACATTAAAGTGTTGTATGGAAAAGAACTTCTTGTGTACAATTTTCATAACCTTTTGCATTTAACAGCAGATGTTGAAAATTTTGGAAAGCTACATAATTTTTCTGCTTTTCCTTTTGAAAATTATATGACCAAAATAAAAAAATGGTTCGTTCCCATAACCATCCACTACAACAAGTGGCCAAAAGAATGGGAGAGTTTAAATATTTACCAAAAAGTTTGCCAACCTCTAGAATAATAAAGAAGAAAAATACTATAACTAAAATTGTTTTAGATAACGGTTGCATTGTTAATATTAATTCCTGTTTTAATACCAAAGATGGAGATATTTTAAGAGTAAAAACTATAAAACAGATTGATAATAGTAATTATTTCTCATTAAATTGCGATTGTTTTTTAGATAAAACTGATTTTTACAAAATACCTATCGACAGCAGTAGTTTAGGTATATATAAAGTAAATATAAGTTCTTCTAAGGAAGTCACTGTCTGTTCGTCTACATTGAATAAAAAATGTTTTTTATTATCAAATTTTTGTGATACCGATCTAGTGTGCATTCCATTTGTGGACCAAAACTTGTGCCATTGAATATTAGACTAAGATGTTGATTAGTACCTGATTTTAAATTTAATAAATGTTGATTATGAGCAGATGTTGAAAATTTTGGAAAACTACATAATTTTTCTGCTTTTCCTTTAGAAAATTATGACAAAAATAAAAAAAATGGTTTGTTCCCATAACCATCCACTACTACAAGTGGCCAAAAGAATGGGAGAGTTTAAATATTTACCAATAAGTTCGCCAACCCCTAGAATAATAAAGAAGAAAAATACTATAACTAAAATTGTTTTAGATAACGGTTGCATTGTTAATATTAATTCCTGTTTTAATACCAAAGATGGAGATATTTTAAAAAGTAAAAACTATAAAACAGATAGATAATAGTAATTATTTCTCATTAAATTGCGATTGTTTTTGATATAACTGATTTTTACAAAATACCTATCGACAGCAGTAGTTTAGGTATATATAAAGTAAATATAAGTTCTTCTAAGGAAGTCACTGTCTGTTCGTCTACAATTGAATAAAAATGTTTTTTATTATCTAATATTTGTGATACTGATCTAGTGTGCATTCCATTTGAGGACTAAGATGTTGATCAGTAGCTCAATTTTAATTTAATAAATGTTGATTATGCGACTTAAACAATGTTTTTATTTTTTAATTATAATTCTGTCACTGTATGTACATTTATTATTTTTTTTAATGTAAAAATGCGATAGTATTTAATCTATGAAGCTAACTGTTACCTATTGCATGTGATTATGATTGAATACAGTGAGAGTATTATATAAGCATATAATCCTACAGGGAAGTACATCAGCGGATCCAGGATTTTTTTCTGGGGAGGATTGTGGCGGCCTACGCCACCGCAGAAGGACCAGAGGGCTAGAAAAAAATCTGTTATTTCTTTATTTAATATGCACTGTGAATTTTCTCTCCAAAGTAGGTACACAAAAAACAGGCCTGGGGGGGCACATTTCTGTTATTTCTTAGTTTGATAAGCACTGTCATGGAATCTCCCTCCACAGTAGGCACACTAAAAAGCAGGGGGGCGCGTGACCCCTTGCCCCCCCTCCCCTAAATCCGCTACTGGGGAAGTACTAAACCACCACCCCAATGACGTTGCTTGGTTGTATGATTCCCATGCAAAGGCCCTAAGGAGAAAAACGATATGTGGCCCTCTGTAGGAGTTTTCACATAGGCCCTAAGTTGTAGGCCCTTCAGCAAAACATGCGGCCAAATCTAACCGTTGTCCAACCAAAGACATATATGTGGCCCTACCAAATGCCTACCAAAAATGCTATTAGGGCTTTTAAGTTGAAGGTTACTATGGAGGCTTGTTGGTACTACATGATCTTTTAAAAGTTATGATAAGTCATCTGTATCACGCACGGTAAAGAGATGTTGAAACGATTTGACGAATTTTATATATTTTATTATTATTGACATTATATTATTGACAACAAAAACTTAACATCTTACGAGCAACATGCTTAGTCAAAATCTTTGTCAAAATGTCTTCAGAAGAATATACGCGACGTAACAAACATACTTCGTCAAAAAGTTTAGTCTTTTACCAAGTTCTTTACTTAATAAAATTGATCTAAGGAAGCACCTGCCTAAAGTATCATCTCCATCTTTATACGTAGACCGTAGATACACGAAAAAAAAAATCATCTGAACAAAGCTCGGTCACAATAGACAGAAATAAAGCAGTAGAGCAACTGAGTCTTGTCCTTGAAGTTTATACCTACGGCTAGGCGGAGCGCTAGGGTTGGCGCCTACAAAATGTAAAGCAGGCGTGTAGTTTGTATAGTATGTGTGTAGGTGGTTTGTTTAGGAAAATTCAATAAAATTATGTTCATAGAGTAGAGGAAAGTAACTAAATATGGGCTACCATTTTGTTTTTGAACCAAAAATAAAAAACTATTTAAATAATAAACTTTTATTAATGTAATAGTAATCAGTCATATGTTTTTCCATAACACAGTAATAGTCTTATTGTTTTAATAATAAACTATTATTTCAAAAACAAACAAATAACGTAATTGCAAAAAAGTCACTAAATATGGACCAGACCCTCAAATATGGGCTATTAATACGCACCCAAGTATTTCTTAGGAAAATAACAATTATAAAACTTAATATCTAAGTGGAGATCAATGAACAATGGTAACTTTAAGTAATTAATAATTTTACTTGCAAAAATCACATATCCATGTATCAAATTCTGGCCCAGCACAATCATTATGTGCCCAAAGGTCACACATCAAGCATCTAACCCAGAGTTCTGCAGAACATACATTCTGCGTCTGCAGAATTAGGTACATCACCAAATATAGGATCAGGATCAGTATCTGAATCCAAGGGTACATCCTCTTCATCTTCACTAACATAGCCCATATTCAAATTTCATGATTAAGATAAATTTAACCTTGTATTTTTTAAAATAACACGAAGCAAATAAGTAAAACATCCAAAAACATGAAATTATACTTATATCCTACTAATAACATAGATAGCCAATTTATTACACCCTTTTTTTATTAAAATAACAACATATATTTACGTACCTTACAAAATTTTGCGGCAGCAGCCAGAGTCAACGTCCTACACTAGCGGCAACTCGCGTCGAACCGACGAGACAGAGTGATAGTGATCACGGGGCGAATGAAAGCGACAGAATATAGTCGCTCGTTGCGGCCTTGGGTTGTTTGTTTATGAGAAATGTTACTAGCCCATAATAAAACACTAGCCCACATTTAGTTACTTTCCTCTATTGTTTATTTATTAATAAAGTACATTACAAATTCGTTACAGAAAAATATTTTCGTCTGTTGCGGGAAGTTTTAAATGATTTGTTTGATAGAACCTGCCTTTATATAAGTTACATGTGGTAGGTACCTACTTATTTTATGTATGGCAAACAGCACATCCCACTAAACACTTGCAGTTCCATAACAACGCTTATGCCCCTGACATAAGGAAGGCGGTAAAAAGTCCAAACTGTATAGTGTTTTCTATTTTATATGCTTATTAGGCAAACTACTCATAAAAAAGTAACAAACTACTAAAAAGTGATTGTGGTATTATTTTACCTTTCAGCATCAGCAAGAAGTTTAAAAAATGACATAGTTGGTGTAATAACAGTTGAATGAAGGCATCCGTAAACAGCAATACATGCGTGATCGTTACGCGTCCATTATAATAATTAACTGTAAGTAATATGTAATAATACAGAGCGCTATTTAACTACGTCACGAATGAAACGTAGGTACACAACGAGCAGACACAGCGCGAGAGGCGTCTCGATCCGCGTCCGCGACCAGACTGAGCGGCGCAAATCGTGTCGTGACGCTCCTGCGTCTTTGGTACCGATGACCACTTAGCGGCCGTGTAAACGCGCTTGTCTGTGTGCGTGCGTCAAATCGGGCCATTTGTATGGAGTTGCTCTACTGCTTTATCTATCTATTGTGGCTCGGTCGCCAAGCTAGTATATACTCTAATATTCGTAATATTACCAATATTATTATAAAGTTTATAATACACTGTCTTTTGCCATAGGCTTCACCCGCGTGAATTTCCCACGGGCACAGTGCCTTCTCCCGGGATGAAAGGTACTCTATATCCTTCTCAGTAAGTCTATGTGTAAGTATGCGAAATTTCAGAAAGATTGGTTCAGTACAAAATGCTTGAAGACGTAACTGCGTGAAGAAATAACAAACAAACAAATACCTAACTAAACAAACTGTCTTTCGCATTTATAATATTAGTTAGGATCATAGACATAGAAAAAAAAATCAATAAAATTAAAATTTTTTTTGCTAGCTCTATGGTTAGGATTAAGATAGCATTACTCCCTTGCCTAAATGAAAATTTTATTTTTACCTTTATGACCCTTTTTAAATAATACTCAGGCGACTTGAAGGAAAATAAGTCAACCGAATTGATTTTTATGGTTTGAGTAAGGTAGGTATAAAAAAAAAAATGTGTGAGAAGAAATCCTGAATGCGCTTGTTATTTTGAATGATGATCACAAAAAATATACACTCATTTTATTTTATTTATTTTTTACTTTTTAATGATACGACAAGACAGTTGTACGAACAGCTGTGTAAAGTTTTCAGCGATGATGATACTATACTTATTTTTTTATGTTTAACCTTTTTTTATGTACCTTTTTCTTACATCGTTTGATGTTTCTTTTCACGTTATTTCCTAGTTTGCAAGGTAACCTCTATTTTGCGCGCGCGACTTTGCAGTAAAATGGGCTCGAATGCCGTGATGGCAAATGACATGACGCTGTCGTGCGCCAAGCTCAGATGTTTTACATCTGCCGGGCGTCCCTTAACGGCCAACTTCTATTTTAAATGTGGTATTGTTGTTAAAATCTGAGATGTGGCATGCAGAATATTATTTACGAGATTTATTTATTTTCAGGTTTTTTTTCAGGTGTTTTCATTTCATTTTGTAAATTTCGTTTTGATCACCAATTTGACCCAACTAGGGATTGAATTTCCAAAATTCCTTTGAAATTAATTGAGATTGTAAAAGCGCAGATTGTAAAAGTCAATCGAGGTAAAGGGCTTTAAACTGGGGATTCCTCCACTCATAGCGGCGATGGGCTAGCAACCTGTCACTATACCTGAATTTCCATTCCATCAGAGAACCCACTAGTCAGCTTGGCTCTGTCTACCCCGTAAGAGATAAAGACGTGATTCTATGTATGTATGTATGAATTGAGACCCCCTATGTAAATTTCAAACGTAGAGCACGTTCAGCAGTTTCGACTCTCCGTTGATATCCAGTCAGCGTCAGTTTTTGAATCCATACTAATATTATAAATGCGAAAGTTTGGATGTGAGTTTGTGAGTTTGTGAATTTGAGTGTTTGTGAGTTTGTGAATTTGTGAGTTTGTGAGTTTGTGAGGATGTTTGTTACTCAATCACGCAAAATCTACTGGACGGATTTCGATGAAATTTGGTACAGAGGTAGATAATGACCTGGAATAGCACATAGGCTACTTTTTATCCCGGGAAAAAGCACTGTTCCCGTGGGAAATTCACGCGGGCGAAGCCGCGGGCAAAAGCTAGTTTAAAATATTTAGGTAATGGGAAATGGATCTGTCTATACTGATTTGTCGAATTGGCCTTTTAGACTTGATATAGATTTTCCGCTATGGGACCATTTACGCTACGCATTGGAAGGTACCTGATAACGGAGAGGTACCTAACAGTTCTGGCCTAGGAAGCCTTGATTGGAGTGATTATCTTCCTATTGTAACATCTTCTATAAACTGTATTCTTGCAAAATAAATATTGATTGATTGATTAAGGGGGTGAATATCTTACCCAGCAGTTGGACGAAACAGGTTAACGCTAAAGTTAACTAAATAAATACAATCTTATCGCCATCGCGACCTCGACCGTTGCCTCAGAAATCAAATCTGCATAAAAATGCAAATAAAACCAGAATAGAACAACAAAGTAGGTCCCGCATGGTATCAATTCTATTTTAAAAGGGGTAATTTTAGCCCTAACCGCAATTGTAAAACTTCTAATACATTATGCACCTTCCAATACTTATGCATGCAAGTCTATATTTATATTTAAACTAGCCGTGCCCCGGGGCTTCGCTCCCGTGGGAATTTCGGGGTAAAAAGTACCCTATGTGCTATTCCCGGTATTTTTCTACCCGTGTACCAAATTTCAACGAAATCCGTCCAGTAGATTTTGCGTGATTGAGTAACAAACATCCTCACAAACTCACATCCAAAATTTCGCATTTTCTTATAATATTAGTAGGATTATACAAAACAATAAACTTACACAAATATGTTGTAATAAATTAAAAAATACTTTACATATAACAAATACCGATGATGAAAGAGAAGAGGTATCTAAAGAAAGAAAGTATCAAGAGGGCAGTGTCCAAGAGATGCTCTACTAAAGTATTCACTATAACAACAAATTTAAACCAGACGAAACGCACAGTGCCGGCCGTTCAAAACTCGACACGGGGGACCGCGCCGCGAAACGCCTCAGCGCGAAGAAATAACGTGCGCTTACACGGTTTTTGCTGACGGGCTAAATGTTATCAAAGTTTCAAATCCTAGAAACAAAACCAACAAAAGTTACATTATTTTGTTTTGGTTGTACAAATTTCTCTTTAGTGTAAGAAGTTGTGAAGCAGTAAAACAGATTAAATAATGATTGCATATTTTTGAAGTATTAAAAATTAATAATTTTATCACATAGGCGATTGCAAAAAACTGGTAATAGCTGTGAAGTCTCTTTTTGCAGTTGCCAAATTGGGATTTTGCTTCAAAGTTTAAAAAGCCAAAACCATTAAAAAAAGTATAACTGATTTTCTCTGTGAATATTGTACAAACATTTTCTATAACCGATATATATTGGTATTTTCCTGTCCATTATTTCTAAAATGACACGGTAAGTTACCTTAGCTAAAAGCTAAATCGGGAACGAAGCGTAATATCGAAAAACGGGTTTTACCAGTATGTAGATCTAAAAGAGGAGATTCCGAAGGTATCCTTAACTCATTTTTGATAAAAAGTGACTTTAGTTGGTTTATGCCGTAAGGAGACGATATTATAACTTAAAAGTAGGCTTCAACACCCGTAGATTATATGTAAAACAATTTACCTAAATAAATTATTTTATTTTTTTATTCCTACTAGCTTTCGCCCGCAGCTTCGCCCGCGTGAATTTCCTACGGGAACAGTGCATTTTCCCGGGATGAAAGGTACCCTATGTCCTTCTCCGTACTTCCAGCTATGTGTATGCGAAATTTCAGGAAGATTGGTTCAGTAGATAAAGCGTGAAGAGGTAACAAACAAACAAACTCACTTTCGCATTTATAATATTAGTTAGGATGATGCCGAAGGCAATAACTAGTTTATGATAATACTAGCTGCGCCCCAGGGCTTCGCTCCTGTGGGAATTTCGGAATAAGAAGTACCCTGTGTACTATTCCCGGTATTTTTCTACCCGTGTAGCAAATTTCAACGAAATCTGTCCAGTAAATTTTGTGTGATTGAGTAACAAACATCCTCACAAACTCACATATTCACAAACTCACATCCAAACTTTCGCATTTATAATATTAGTAGGATTATACACAACAATAAACTTACACAAATATGTTATAATAAATTTAAAAATACTTTGCATATAACAAATACTAATGATGAAAGAGATGAGGATCTAAAGAAAGTAATAATATGAAAATGTCCAAAAGATGATCAACTCTTTACTTGAAAGTAAACCTACCTAGGTACTGTACTATACAGGGTTATTTGTATTAAACGCAAAACCTTCCTAGGGGTGAAAGTACTCATAAATATGAACATATTTTTGTATGGGACCGACTCTGAAATCTCAAAAAAAAATCCGCTGTTCCATACAATTTGCAATACCTACTCGTCCAAAATGTATGGAACAGCTGATTTTTTTTTGAGATTTCAGAGTCGGTCCCATACAAAAATATGTTCATATTTATGAGTACTTTCACCCCTAGGAACGTTTTGCGTTTAATACAAATAACCCTGTATAATAATCCATATGTCATTACTAAGAAAGGAATTTTGGTTATTCTTAATGGATGTACTTAATACAAGTATCACGTGAGTAAAGCTAATGGTAATGGTAATGGTAATTTATAATAATATTCAATAATACCGTATAATTCTGTATTGATTGCCTATGTCGTTAAATGTTCGCGGGAGATAACTAATTTTACTTGGTTGATAACGCTTAGACTGTGCCACAGAATGATATAAGTACTACGTGCGTCGAGCCCACCTAATTTAGGATAGGTAGATACTTAGGTTGGTTTGCACCGTCTCAGTAACTTTAACCGAACAGAAAATCCAAAGTACCGGTTAGGCAAAATATTTAGGTACCTATTAAGTTAAGGTACTAAGTTATTATCCTGTACGTTAGGAACTTTACGGTTGATTTGACGACCTCCGTGGCCCAACGGTCATCACGCCGGACTGTCTCACCGGAGATCTCGGGTTCGATTCCCGGTCGGGTCAAGATGGATAATGATCTTTTTCAGATTGGCCCGGGTCTTGGATGTTTATCTATATATGTATTTGTTATAAAATATAATATCGTTGAGTTAGTATCCCATAACACAAGTCTCGAACTTACTTTGGGGCTAACTTAATCTATGTGATTTGTCCGTATATATTTAGGTACCTATATATAGATCGTCAAAAGCCAGTGTTACTATAAACTTTGTCAATAACCTTTAACTCAATTTTGGTGCAACTCTTTGAGACAGCGGTTTAGAATAGAATGGAATAAGTACCTATGTTTATTTCTTAGATATAAAACACAACACAACAAAAATAACAAGCTAATTATTAAAAATAAAAAACACGACTGACGAGTTTTTACTCAAAAAGTACATACAAACATATAAGTTATATACATTTTTGAAATCGCCTTCTAAAGCCCTTCAATTTGATACCCCACTCGATAAGATTTATTAAATTTTATTTTTTTGGTCTGCTATTTATCGCATATATAATCCGCCATTTTGTTTTCATGGTGACGTCATATAGCCTATGTCACTCGGAGGAATGCAAGGAATCTAAAAATACCTCTCACATCAAAATCGGTTAAGCCGTTCAGGACTTATGGTAGAATAAAGAAACTTACATACATACATACATACATACATGAACCCTGAAAACATAACACTCCTTTTTTGGTCAGTCGTGTAAAAATACATCAAAAACGATTTCGTCTCTGCGTTGATATACCAGTCAGCGCAGCGTCCAATTTTATAGATTAGTAGCATGTACCTGGGACTTTGTACCCATGGGAATTTCGGGAAACCCTCTCTTCTCCTCCCCTACCCTCCCTAAGGAACCTACATGCCAAAGGTGTTGTTGCACAAAATGTATGGGGAGCCGGCTATATCATAACCTCTTGTCTGTCGCGTGCCGTCCGGCTGCACGTCAAATTCAACCCGCGTCTGTCGCTTACCGCCCGGCAGCACAAATTTCTGGTATCTACAATCGCCCATAATCTAAAGAACGTAGTTTCAATGGGCAACACTTGAATATTTCGAGGAACAAAAAACAATCTTGGCTGTATGTGTAGCTATTCCTTTGAACACATTTGAAGTAAAAATTAGAAGTAAGGTGACATTGAAAGTTGACGTCTGTAGCAGATGTACCGGCCGCG